>JAWNOT010000119.1:0-143827 GCA_035045825.1 Drosophila eohydei
AAAGTTAGCAGCTTTTACTTGAACATCACACTTCCTTAATTGGAGATAACTCTCAATTTTATCATTAACAGTGATAGACCTCTATTTTGGTTTCAATTAAAAAGAATAAGGGTAAATTTACCTAAGATTAGGTCGAAACTAATTGCAATTAATCGCTTCATATTCATTAAAATATAAGGTAGATTGAAAATTCAATACTTTTTGAATGCAAATCAAATGTTATATTTAACTACAACCCTAAGTTCGTATTAATTTGATCAGTTTAATATTCCTTGATTTCATTCATGATAAAGTCCAATTAATAAAATTAGAATAAAAATAATTGATGTTATTGTTCAAACAAATAAGTTTGAAAATTTAAAAATAATGATTATGGGTAAAATTAATGCAATTTCTACATCAAAAATTAAAAAAATAATTGTGATTAAAAAAATCGAAGAGAAAATGGGAGACGAGAAGAAGATTTTGGGTCAAATCCGCATTCAAAGGGAGAACTTTTTTCTCGGTCAACCAAAGTTTTTTTTGATAAAATTGAAGCTAAAATTATTACAATAAATGAGATTATTATAATAATTGAAGAAATTATAATAATTGAAAAAATTATCTATACTATTATTAACAGACCTTATGATTGGAAGTCATATATACTTTTATACTATATAGATAATTATAAGATGATTAACCTCCTCATCAATAAATTGTGATATATAAAAATAACCAAACTACATCTACAAAATGTCAATATCAAGCTGCAGCTTCAAATCCAAAATGATGGTTTTTTGAAAAATGATTATTTAAATGTCGTAATAAACAAATTAATAAAAAAGTTGTCCCAATTAAAACATGAACACCATGGAATCCAGTAGCCATATAAAATGTAGAACCATAAACTGAGTCTGCAATTGTGAATGGGGCTTCAATATATTCATATGCTTGTAGTATAGTAAAATAAATTCCTAATAGGACTGTAAAAAATAAACCTTGAGTTGTTTGAGAGTGATTTCTTTCTATTAAACTATGGTGAGCTCATGTTACTGTAACTCCTGATGTTAATAAAATTGCTGTATTTAATAAAGGGATTTGAAATGGATTAAATGAAATAATACCAGCTGGAGGTCATGAAGCTCCTAACTCAATTGCTGGGGATAAACTCTGTGGAAAAAAGCTCAGAAAAATCTTACAAAAAATAAAACTTCAGATAAAATAAATAAAATTATTCCTCATCGTAATCCAATAGTTACAGCATATGTGTGTAGTCCTTGGTATGTACCTTCTCGGGATACATCTCGTCATCATTGGTAAACAGTAAGAATTGTAATAATATTTCCTAATAAAAATAAAGAAGTATCATATTGATGGAATCATTTAATTATTCCTGAAACAGTTGTTATAGCTCCAATTGCACCTGTTAAAGGTCATGGGCTATAATCAACGAGATGAAATGGGTGATTTGAATGTGTTGACATTTAATAAATAAAATTAATTTACTTCTCTAGAGTATAAAGTTCTTAAAACAGCGAATACATAAGATTGAATTATAGCTACAGCAGATTCTAAAACTAATAAAGCAATTTGTCCGATTAATAAAAATGTAACTAAAATATAAGATATTGAAGGGCCTGTATTACCTAATAAAGTTAATAGTAAATGTCCTGCAATTATATTAGCTGTTAATCGTACAGCTAGAGTACCTGGTCGAATAATATTTCTAATTGTTTCAATACATACTATAAAAGGTATAAGAATAGCTGGAGTACCTTGAGGAACTAAATGCGCAAATATATGTTGGGTATGATTAATTCATCCATAAATTATAAAAGATAATCATAAAGGTAGAGCTAAAGATAAGGTTAATGTTAAATGGCTTGTTCTTGTAAAAATATATGGAAATAAGCCTATAAAATTATTAAATAAAATTAAAGAAAATAATGAAATAAAAATAAATGTTGAACCGTTATGGCCTGAAGGTCCTAATAATGTTTTAAATTCCTTGTGTAAGGTTAGTAAAATTGAATTTCAAAAAATATTATATCGAGAAGGTATTAGCCAATAAGCTGAAGGAATTATTAAAAGTCCTAAAAATGTTCTAATTCAATTTAGTGATAAACCAAAAATTGCTGATGGGTCAAATACAGAAAATAAATTTGTTATCATTTTCAATTTATTGAATTTAAATTAATTCTTTTTAATTCATTTGATTTAGGAGAAGAAGGTATATATGAATAATAATTTAGTGAACAAAATAGAATAAAAATAATTGAGAAAGTAAAAAATAATAAAAGTCATCTAATAGGGGCTATTTGAGGGATTAAAAAATATTAAAAATTTAATAATTTTAGTTTGACATACTAATGTTATAAGTTTAACTAATTTTTTCACAAAAAGTAATCGTTAATTTACTATAAAATGGTTTAAGAGACCAGTACTTACTTTCAGTCATCTTGTGATGAATTTAGATTATTAGAAATTCATTTAATAAAATAGTTTACAGGAACTCTTTCAATTACAATAGGTATAAAACTATGATTAGCTCCACAAATTTCTGAACATTGTCCGTAAAATAATCCTGGGCGGTTAATAAAAAAATTTGTTTGATTAAGGCGACCAGGGGTTCCATCAACTTTTACACCTAAAGCGGGAATTGTTCAAGAATGAATTACATCTGCGGCAGTCACTAAAATTCGAATCTGAGAATTTATAGGTAAAACGATTCGATTATCAACATCTAAAAGACGGAACCCATCTGTTGTTAATTCGTTTGTCGGAATTATATAAGAATCAAATTCAATATTATTGAAATCTGAATATTCATAACTTCAATATCATTGATGACCAATTCTTTTTAAAGTTACAGAAGGTTCATTAATTTCATCTAAAAGATATAAAAGTCGTAAAGAAGGGAATGCAATAAATAAAAGAATAATTGCAGGAAGAATAGTTCAAATTATTTCAATTAATTGACCGTGTAAAAGAAATCGATTTACATATTTATTGAAAAATAGTATAAATATAAGATATCCAACTAATACAGTAATTATTACTAAAATTAATAAGGCATGATCATGAAAAAAAATTAATTGTTCTATTAAAGGAGAAGCACTATCTTGAAGACCTAAATTAGCTCATGTTGACATTAATAGTTTCTAATAAAAGTTAAATACTTTATATATGGAGCTTAAATCCATTGCACTAATCTGCCATATTAGAATGATTAATTAGTTAATAAAGGTAATTCAGAATATCTATGTTCAGCAGGTGGGGTATTTTGATATCATTCAATTGAAGAATTTAATTGAATAGGATAAATAACTTGTCGTTGTGATACAAGACTTTCTCAAATAATATAGAAAAAAAAATAAAATTCCTAAAAGTGAAATAGATGAACCAATTGTTGAAATTACATTTCATGTTGTGTAAGCATCTGGATAATCAGAATATCGACGAGGTATCCCAGCTAATCCAAGAAAATGTTGAGGGAAAAAAGTAAGATTTACTCCAATAAATATAATAATAAATTGACTTTTTAATCACTTATTATTTAATGTTAGTCCAGTAAATAAAGGGTACCAATGAATAAATCCCGCCATAATTGCAAATACAGCTCCTATAGATAAAACATAGTGAAAATGAGCTACTACGTAGTATGTATCATGTAAAATAATATCAACTGAAGAATTAGCTAATACAACTCCTGTTAAACCTCCAACTGTAAATAAAAATACAAACCCTAAAGCTCATAAAATAGCAGGAGAGTATGTAAGTTGTGCTCCATGTAAAGTTGCTAATCAACTAAAAATTTTGATACCTGTAGGAACAGCAATAATTATAGTTGCAGATGTGAAGTAAGCTCGAGTATCTACATCTATTCCTACAGTGAATATATGATGAGCTCAAACAATAAATCCAAGTAAACCAATTGCAAGTATAGCATAAATTATTCCTAAAGATCCGAAAGTTTCCTTTTTCCCTGATTCTTGACTAATAATATGAGAAATTATTCCAAATCCGGGTAAAATTAAAATATAGACTTCAGGATGACCAAAAAATCAAAATAAATGTTGGTAAAGAATTGGGTCTCCTCCTCCCGCTGGGTCAAAAAATGATGTATTTAAATTTCGATCAGTTAATAATATAGTAATAGCTCCGGCTAAAACTGGAAGTGATAGTAATAATAAAAGTGCAGTAATTACGACTGATCAAACAAATAAAGGTATGCGATCAAGAGTAATTCCTGTTGATCGTATATTAATTACAGTGGTAATAAAATTAACTGCTCCTAAAATTGAAGAGATTCCGGCTAAATGTAAAGAAAAAATAGCTAAATCTACAGAAGCTCCTCCATGAGCGATTCCTGATGATAGAGGTGGGTAAACAGTTCATCCTGTTCCAGCTCCATTTTCAACTATACTTCTTACTAATAAAAGAGATAAAGCAGGAGGAAGAAGTCAAAATCTTATATTATTTATTCGAGGGAAAGCTATATCAGGAGCTCCTAATATTAAAGGAACTAATCAATTTCCAAATCCACCAATTATAATAGGTATTACTATAAAAAAAATTATAACAAAAGCATGTGCAGTAACGATTACATTATAAATTTGGTCGTCTCCAATTAAAGCACCGGGGTGTCCTAATTCAGCTCGAATTAGGATACTTAATGATGTTCCCACTATTCCTGCTCAAGCTCCGAAAATAAAATATAAAGTTCCAATATCTTTGTGATTTGTTGACAATAATCATTGTCGCGATTAAGTGGCTGAAGTTTAGGCAATAGATTGTAAATCTATTTATAAGAATTATTCTTCTTAATCAATTAAAAATAAAAGTCTTATAGTCAACAATGATATCAAACTGCAATTTTGAAGGTGTAAAATTTACTAAGGCTTAAAGGGTATTCCTATATTTACAGCTTTGAAGGCTATTAGTTTATTTAACTTAAAGCCTTAGCTTCAAATATTATATAAAATAATGAAATTTGGAATATACCAAAAATTTGAAAAAAATGTTATTAGTAAGTATAATTTTATTATAAAATTATTAATTTGTCAATTTAATACTCAATTATTTTCGTAATAATTTAGTATAAATGCTGAATAACAGATTCGTAAATAAAAAAATAAAGTAATTAATGCTGATATTAATATAATAAATAATTGAAAATATTGATTACAAACGTTATTTGTTGGATTACGATTCATTTAGGGAAAAATCCTAAAAATGGGGGTAATCCTCCTAAAGATAAAAAATTTATAAATAAAGTAAATTTTACTTTTTTATTTTGAGAAAATCAAGAAAATAATTGATTTAAATGAAATAATTTAAAAATATTAAATATAAAAGTTAAAGTAAAAGATAAAAATGAATAAAATAAAAAGTAAATAAATCAAATTGACTCACTAATTATTAAAGCTCTAAGTATTCATCCTAAATGGTTAATTGAAGAATAAGCTATTAATTTTCGTAAAGAAGTTTGGTTTAATCCCCCTAAGGCTCCAATAACTACTGATAAAATTACACAAACTAATAAAAAGAATTTTTAAATTTAAATATGAAATTAACATTAAATGGGCAATTTTTTGCCAAGTGATTTTATTCATGTTAAACCCTCTATTAAATTTGGGAATCAAAAATGAAAAGGAGCTGCCCCTCTTTTTATTAGTAAAGTTGATAAAATAATTATAGAAATAAAAGATCTGTTTGTTTCATAATTTATATTATTCTTTAATATTAACAAAATTATAGAAAATAATAATACAGTTGAAGCAAGAGCTTGAGTTAAAAAATACTTTAAAGAAGCTTCAGTAGATTTTAAATTATTACTATCTCTTATAAGGGGGATAAAAGACAATAAATTAATTTCAAGACCTATTCAAACTCCTAATCAAGAATTAGAAGTAACTGTAACTAAAGTTCCAATAATTATTATTAATATAAATAAAATTTTTGAAGAATTATTAAAAATTAAAAAGAAAAGGATTAAAACCTTTATAAATGGGGTATGAACCCAGTAGCTTGATTAGCTTATCTTTTTAAATTATTATATTTTAGTGTACGATGCACAAAAGTTTTTGATACTTTTAGAAATAGTTTAATTCTATTAGATATAAATTCTTCCAAAAAAAAACAATAAAAGTTATTAATGAATGTAGAATACTACATGATTTACCCTATCAAGGTAATCCTTTTTATCAGGCAATTCATTATTAATAGTTTTTGCTTCTTCTTTTTTTTTTTTTATTGCACTTTTTTTGTAAATATTGATTTTTTAAAAAAATAACTTTTTTAATTAAATAATACTATATAGTAATTTTTTAAAATAAATTATAAATATATTGTAGATAATTATAATTTTCTATATAGATATATATATTAATGTAAATTTTCAACAATATATAAATATATAAATATATAATAATTTATAAAAATTATATAAATTTATATAAATTAAAATAATATTTAGATAAATCTTTTAAATATAGATTTTTTTTTACTATAAATGTAATGATTTTTGGATTGCGAAATTTTTTATTTAAATTGTTAACTATATAATAATATATTAAATATTTATATATATATATATATATATATATATATATATATATATATATATATATATATATATATATATATATATTATCTATTAATCTAGATCTAGTATATAAATATTTAAAAAAATGTTTTTTTTTTTTTAAATAAATTGCTGAAATTTTATTAATTAAAAATTAATAAAAATTTTATAAATATTGATTTTTTTTAAAAAGTAATTTTTTTAGTAAAATAATACTTTATAGTATTTTTTAAAAATTAAATATTATTTTTTTAAAATAATTAAAATTTTCTATATAGATATATATATTAATATAAATCTTCAACAATATATAAATATATAAATATATAATAATTTATAAAAATTATATAAATTTATATAAATTAAAATAATATTTAGATAAATCTTTTAAATATAGATTTTTTTACTATAAATGTAATGATTTTTGGATTGCGAAATTTTTTATTTAAATTGTTAACTATATAATAATATATTAAATATTTATATATATATGTATATATAATCTATTAATCTAGATCTAGTATATAAAATTTTTTTTTAAAAATTATAAATTTTAATATAAATAAGTTTTCTTTTTTACTAATTTTTTAAAATTACAAAAAAAAAAAGAGGAAAGAATTTTTATAAGTAACAAAATTGCTGTTATTTACTTATTCTTTTTGGGGTTATTAAATTATTAAATATTTATTATTTTTGTGAAATTTTAATATTTTTTTTTATTTTTAAATTATTAATTATTTTATAAATTTTAAAATTATTAAAAATTTTTATAAATTTGTTAGTTTATAAAAATTTATGATTTTTATGAATTATTATATTTTAATTTTAATTAAAATTAAAGTTAACTAAAATGTAGTATTTTAAATGAAATTATCTTAAAAATTTTTTGAGATTTTTTTTATTAAAATAGTTAATAATGATTAAATTTAATAATTTTAAAAAAAATTGTGATAATTTATAAAGGGGTCATTTATATTATCAGATTTAGTGATTATAATTAATTATTTAAATAAAATAAAAATTTTTAGCAATAAATTATTATTATAAATTATTAAATTGATTAAAATTTATAAAATTTTTATAAATATTTATTAAATTAATATATTAAAGTTTTATTTTGGCTTAAAAATTTGTTATTAATTTGATTTATATGTAAATTTTTGTGTGAAATTTTATTAATTTTAAAAATTAGTAGATTATTTATAGCCGCAGTAATTAATTTTATAAATTAAAGAAATTTAGATATAGTAATATTAAAGAGTACAGATAAAATTGGTGCCAGCAATCGCGGTTACACTAATTGTACAAATGAATTTTTTCAGTAAAAGTTAAATTAAATTTTGTTAAATATAATTAAATTTATTAAGTGAAATTTTAAATTTAAATTTTTTATAAAATATATAATTGAAACTTGAAAATTTTAATAAAAAACTAGGATTAGATACCCTATTATTTAAAATGTAAATATTAATACTTAAGTAGTAGTAGTTATGTTCTTGAAACTTAAAAAATTTGGCGGTATTTTAGTCTATCCAGAGGAACCTGTTTTATAATCGATAATCCACGATGGACCTTACTTAAGTTTGTAATCAGTTTATATACCGTCGTTATCAGAATATTTTATAAGAATAATAATATTCAATAATTTTTATTAAAATTTATATCAGATCAAGGTGTAGCTTATACTTATGTAATAATGGGTTACAATAAATTAATTTAAACGGATAAAATTATGAAAAAATTTTTGAAGGTGGATTTGGTTGTAAAATTATAAAGATTAATAATTTGATTTTAGCTCTAAAATATGTACACATCGCCCGTCGCTCTTATTATTAAGGTAAGATAAGTCGTAACATAGTAGATGTACTGGAAAGTGTATCTAGAATGACAATTTAAAGCTTATTTAGTAAAGCATTTCATTTACATTGAAAAGATTTTTGTGCAAATCAATATAAATTGATTAGATTTTATTTATTAATTTTATTTATTTTAATTGAAAGTATTAAAAATAATTTTATAGTAAAAAGTTTTAGTATTGTTTAAAGAAAAAATAAATTTAATAATAGTTTAATAGTATTGTAAAAGAAAATTGAAATAATTTGAAAAATTTTTATTTTAAAAGAAAATTTAATTTATTGTACCTTGTGTATCAGTGTTTATTAAATAAAAAATATTGAAAATATTTTTCTCGATTTTAAAAGAGTTAATATAGTATATAAGTTAATGTAGTAAAATTATTTATAATATTATATTAGAAATGAAATGTTATTCGTTTTTAAAGGTATCTAGTTTTTCAAGAAATGAATTTAATTCAGAATTTGTAAATTTATTTAATAATTTTTTTAATTAAATGATTTACAAATTTAATATTTTATGGGATAAGCTATAAAATAAAGTTTTATAAATAATAAATAAATTTAATAAATATATGCTTAGAATTAGCAATTGTTTAAAATTATGTTATAATTTATTTTATAAAATAAATTATTTATTATATTTTAATTATTTATTGAAATATTAATTTTAATTTTTAAAATTAAGTAATAATGATAAAATTAGTATATTATATTGTAGATATAAATTTAAATGAAAAGATTGTATAAAGAATTCGGCAAAAATAATGTTCGCCTGTTTAACAAAAACATGTCTTTTTGAAATAAATTTAAAGTCTGACCTGCCCACTGAAATTTTAAATGGCCGCAGTATTCTAACTGTGCAAAGGTAGCATAATCATTAGTCTTTTAATTGAAGGCTGGAATGAATGGTTGGACGAAATATTAACTGTTTCATTTAATTTTTTTTTAGAATTTTATTTTTTAGTCAAAAAGCTAAAATTTATTTAAAAGACGAGAAGACCCTATAAATCTTTATATTTTATTTATTTTAATTGTAAAGATTAATTTTATTATAATAAAATAAAATATTTTATTGGGGTGATATTAAAATTTAAAAAACTTTTAATTATAGTAATTCATTAATTTATGAATAATTGATCCATTAATAATGATTAAAAATTTAGTTCATATCGATAAAAAAGATTGCGACCTCGATGTTGGATTAAGATATAATTTTGGGTGTAGCCGCTCAAATTTTAAGTCTGTTCGACTTTTAAATTCTTACATGATCTGAGTTCAAACCGGCGTAAGCCAGGTTGGTTTCTATCTTTAAAAAATTGTAATATTTTAGTACGAAAGGACCAAATATTAAAATAATTATATTTTTAATTTGAATACTATTAATTAAAAAGCTATTTTGGCAGATTAGTGCAATAAATTTAGAATTTATTTATGTAATTTTATTTACAAATAGTACTTGTTTTATATAGAATTAATTATGTCTTTTATTGGGAGTTTATTATTAATTATTTGTGTACTTGTAAGAGTGGCTTTTTTAACTTTATTAGAGCGGAAAGTTTTAGGATACATCCAGATTCGTAAAGGTCATAATAAAGTTGGATTAATAGGAATTCCTCAGCCTATTTGTGATGCGATTAAGTTATTTACAAAAGAACAAACTTATCCTTTATTATCAAATTATTTAAGATATTATATTTCTCCAATTTTATCTTTATTTTTATCTTTGGTTGTGTGAATATGTATACCTTTTTTTATTAAATTATATTCATTTAATTTAAGAGGGCTATTTTTTTTATGTTGTACAAGATTAGGAGTTTATATAGTTATAGTAGCGGGTTGATCATCTAATTCAAATTATGCGTTATTAGGGGGTTTACGAGCTGTTGCTCAAACAATTTCTTATGAAGTTAGATTAGCTTTAATTTTACTTTCTTTTGTATTTTTAATTGGAGGGTATTTTTTATATTTTTATTATTATCAATCTTATATTTGGTTTTTAATTATTCTTTTTCCTATAGCATTAGTTTGAATTACTATTTCTTTGGCTGAAACTAATCGAACTCCTTTTGATTTTGCTGAAGGAGAATCTGAATTAGTTTCAGGGTTTAATGTAGAATATAGAAGAGGGGGTTTTGCATTAATTTTTTTAGCAGAATATGCAAGAATTTTATTTATAAGAATATTATTTTGTGTAATTTTTTTAGGATGTGATGTATTTAATTTATTATTTTATTTTAAGTTAATATTAATTTCATTTGTTTTTATTTGGGTTCGAGGTACTTTACCTCGGTTTCGTTATGATAAGTTAATATATTTAGCTTGAAAATGTTTTTTATCATTTTCTTTAAATTATTTATTATTTTTTATTGGTTTTAAAATTTTATTATTTTCTTTATTATTATGAATTAAATTTAGTAAAGTTAATAGAAAATAAAATTTCTATCTTATGTTTTCAAAACATATGCTTATTCAAGCTCATTAACTAATTTAATAAATTATCTCATCATTTATTAACGATTGGATTAATTAAATAATATAAAAAATAAATTACAGTTAAAATTTGTCCAATTAATACATAAGGTTCTTCAACTGGGCGGGCTCCAATTCAAGTCAGTAAAATTACAGTAACAACTATAATTCAAAATAGAATTTGATTAATTGGGTAAAATTGAATTCCCCGGAATTTTCTTAAATTGTAAAAGGGGAGAATTATTAAAATAGCAATTGAAAGAACTAGAGCAATAACTCCACCTAATTTATTAGGAATAGAACGAAGGATGGCATAAGCAAATAAAAAATATCATTCAGGTTGAATATGAGCAGGAGTAACAAGAGGGTTAGCAGGGATAAAATTATCTGGGTCTCCAAGTAAATTAGGGTTAATTAAAATTAAAGAAATTAGTAAGAAAATTATGATAATAAAACCAACAATATCCTTGTAAGTAGAGTAAGGATGAAATGGAATTTTATCTGTATTTGAATTTAATCCAATAGGGTTATTTGATCCAGTTTGATGTAGAAATAATAAATGAATTATTGTTATTGCTAAAACAATAAAAGGTAAAATGAAATGAAAAGTGAAGAATCGTGTTAAAGTTGCGTGATCGACTGCGAATCCTCCTCAAATTCATTGTACTAAATCAAGACCTAAGTAAGGTACCGCTGATAATAAATTTGTAATAACTGTTGCTCCTCAAAAAGATATTTGTCCTCAAGGTAGAACATAACCTATAAAAGCAGTTCCTATAACAAAAAATAAAATAATTACACCAATTATTCATGTTGGGGTGAATAAATAAGATCCGTAATAAATTCCACGTCCAACATGTAGATAGATACAAATAAAAAAGAGGCTCCGTTAGCGTGCATAGTTCGTAATAATCAACCATAATTTACATCTCGGCAGATATGATTTACTCTGTTAAAAGCTATATTTACGTCTGCTGTGTAATGTATAGCTAAAAATAAACCGGTTAAAATTTGAATAATTAAACATAATCCTAATAATGATCCAAAATTTCATCATGCAGAGATATTAATTGGTGCGGGTAAATCGACTAATGCATTATTAGCGATTTTAAATAAGGGGTGTGAAGTTCGTAAAGGTTTATTCATTAGTTTATTAAATGTAAAGGTCCCTTGAATAGTTTTGTAATTTATACAACAACAATTAAAGTAATTAATAAATAATTTATTAATAAAATTGTTACAAAATTTGTTGGGGAGTTATAAAGTTTATTAAGAGAAAGTGTATTTTCTGGAAAATAAGAATAGATGTTTGAAATATTTTGTATTTCGTTATTCATAAAAAAAAAATTAAAATAATTTTTGTTAATAAATAAAAATACAAAAATTCTTAAAAATATAAAAATAAAACAAATTAAAGTTAGTTTGATAGATAAATTAAATATTTCATTAGAAGCTAAAGAAGTAACATAAATAAATAAAACTAGTATACCCCCTAAAAAAATTAAAAATAAAATATATGAAAATCAAAAAGTTTTTGTTATTAAGCCTGTAATTAAACAAATTAAAATTGTTTGAATTAATAGTGTTAAACCTATAGCTAATGGATGGATTATATTAATAAAAATAATTGAAGTGAAAAAAATTATTGCATAAAGAATTAATTGAAGAATTTCAAGAGGTAGTTTATATAAAATATTAATTTTGGGGATTAATGAAAAAGAAATTCTTTCCTCTTGAAGTTTTAAAAGAAATAATCTTATTTTTGATTTACAAGACCAATGTTTTTATTAAACTATTAAAACTAATGATTATAATTTTGTATTGAAGTTTACCTGTAATTTTATTTATTTTTGGGTTATTTTGTTTTGTGTCAAATCGTAAACATTTACTTTCTATGCTTTTAAGTTTAGAATTTATTGTTCTTATTTTATTTTTTTTATTGTTTTTATATTTAAATATATTAAGTTATGAAAACTACTTTAGAATAATATTTTTAACTTTTAGTGTATGTGAAGGGGCTTTAGGACTATCAATTTTAGTTTCGATAATTCGAACTCATGGAAATGATTATTTTCAATCTTTTAGAATTATATAATGTTAAAATTAATTTTTTTTTTTTTGATTTTTTTATGTCCTCTTTGTTTTATAAATAATATATTTTGAATGGTGCAGGTTATATTATTTTTTATTAGATTTGTTATATTGTTAATAAATAATTTTTTAAATTATTGAACAAGTATTTCCTATTTTTTGGGGGGGGGATATATTATCTTATGGATTAATTTTATTAAGTTTTTGAATTTGTTCATTAATAATTATGGCAAGTGAAAGAATTAATAAGTATAACAATTATAAAAATTTATTTTTATTAAATATTATTATATTAGTCTTATTTTTAGTTTTAACTTTTAGAAGAATAAGATTATTTATATTTTATTTATTTTTTGAAAGAAGATTAATTCCTACTTTATTTTTAATTTTAGGATGAGGGTATCAGCCGGAACGTTTACAAGCAGGAATTTATTTATTATTCTATACTTTGTTAGTTTCTTTACCAATATTAATTGGTATTTTTTATATAATTAATAAAATAGGAACAATAAATTTTTATTTAATAAATAATTTTATATTTAATTACGATTTGTTGTATTTTTGCATAATGAGCGCATTTGTAGTAAAAATACCAATATTTTTAGTTCACTTGTGATTACCAAAAGCTCATGTTGAAGCACCCGTATCAGGATCAATAATTTTAGCTGGTATTATATTAAAGTTAGGAGGTTATGGTATATTGCGAGTTATTAGAATAATACAACTTATAAATTTAAAATATAGATTTGTTTGAATTAGAATTAGTTTAGTAGGAGGGGTTTTAGTTAGTTTAGTATGTTTACGTCAAACTGATTTAAAAGCTTTAATTGCATATTCTTCTGTAGCTCATATAGGAATTGTATTAGCAGGGCTATTAACAATAAGATATTGAGGTTTATGCGGTTCTTACAGATTAATACTTGCTCATGGGCTTTGTTCATCTGGGTTATTTTGTTTGGCGAATATTTCTTATGAACGATTAGGAAGACGAAGTTTATTAATTAATAAGGGAATATTAAATTTTATACCTGCTATAGCATTATGATGATTTTTATTAAGATCAGCAAATATAGCTGCTCCTCCTACATTAAATTTATTAGGAGAAAATTCATTAATTAATAGAATTGTTTCTTGGTCATGAGTTTCAATAATTATATTATCTTTATTATCTTTTTTTAGAGCTGCTTATACCTTGTATTTATATTCCTTTAGACAACACGGAAAAAATTTTTCCGGGGCTTATGCTTTTAGAGGTGGTAAAATTCATGAATATTTATTGTTGCTATTACATTGATTACCTTTAAATTTATTAATTATAAAGACTGAAACATGTATATTATGACTTTATTTAAATAGTTTAATAAAAATACTAATTTGTGGTGTTAGTGATATGATGAATTCATTTTAGATCATGAAATATATATCAATTTGTAGAATTAGATTTATTAATTTAATTTTTATTAGAATATCGTGTTTTATTTTAAGATTAAATTTTTTAATAAATGATATAGTTTATTTTATTAAATGAGAGTTAGTGTCATTAAATTCAGATTCAATTGTTATAACTTTTTTATTTGATTGAATAAGTCTTTTGTTTATATCTTTTGTTTTAATAATTGCTTCTTTAGTAATTTATTACAGAAAAGAGTATAGAAGAAGAGATGTAAATATTAATCGATTTATTATATTAGTATTAATATTTGTTTTATCAATAATGATATTAATTATTAGACCAAATTTAATTAGAATTTTACTTGGATGAGATGGTTTAGGGTTAGTTTCATATTGTTTAGTGATTTATTTTCAAAATATTAAATCATATAATGCTGGGATATTAACTGCTTTATCGAATCGTATAGGGGATGTGGCTCTATTGTTGGCAATTGCCTGAATATTAAATTGTGGGAGATGAAATTATGTATTTATTTAGAGATTATACAAAATGAATATGAAATAAAATTAATTGGGAGTTTGGTTATATTAGCTCCTATAACAAAAAGAGCTCAAATTCCATTTTCTTCTTGGCTACCAGCGGCTATAGCAGCCCCAACTCCTGTGTCTGCTTTAGTTCATTCTTCAACCTTAGTAACAGCGGGGGTATATTTATTAATTCGATTTAATATTTTATTAGCAAATAGATGATTGGGTCAATTTTTATTATTATTATCTGGATTGACAATATTTATAGCAGGATTAGGGGCTAATTTTGAATTTGATTTAAAAAAGATTATTGCTTTATCTACTTTAAGTCAACTTGGATTAATAATGAGAATTTTATCTATAGGATTTTATAAATTAGCAATATTTCATTTATTGACTCATGCGTTATTTAAAGCTTTACTATTTATATGTGCTGGGGCAATTATTCATAATATAAATAATTCACAAGACATTCGATTAATAGGGGGGTTAAGAATTCATATACCTCTTACTTCTGCTTGTTTTAATGTTTCTAATTTAGCTTTGTGCGGGATACCTTTTTTAGCTGGGTTTTATTCAAAGGATTTAATTTTTTAAGTTGTCATAATTAGAAACATTAATATATTTTCTTTTTTTCTTTATTTTTTTTTTCTACTGGGTTGACTGTTTGTTATTCTTTTCGGTTAGTTTATTATTCAATAACAGGAGATTTAAATTGTAGAAGTTTAAATATATTAAATGATGAAGGGTGAGTTATATTGCGAGGGATATTAGGTTTATTAATTATAAGAATTGTTGGTGGAAGTATATTAAATTGATTAATTTTTCCTACACCGGACATAATTTGTTTACCTATTTATATAAAATTATTAATTTTATTTGTTTGTATTGTAGGAGGGTTTATAGGTTATTTAATTTCTTTGAGAAATTTATACAGAATTAATAAATCTTTAAGATTTTATGCTTCAACAAATTTTATGGGTTCTATATGATTTATGCCTTATATTAGATCTTATGGGTTAATTTATTTTCCTTTAAATTATGGACAAATTGTTTGTAAAAGTTTTGACCAAGGCTGATCAGAATATTTTGGAGGACAACATTTATAAAGAAAATTAGTAAATTTTTCTCAAACTTTATTTTTAATACATAATAATAGATTAAAAATTTATTTAATATTATTTGTATTTTGAATTTTAATTTTAACAATATTTTTTATAATTTTATAAATTCAAATAGCTCACATTTGGTTGGTGGTTGTTAAACCTTTGAATATTGTGAATTAATTATAGTAATTTATAAAAAAAAAGAATTTTATTTTTACAATGAAAATGTAAAGTTTTATTTAAACTATATAAATAGAAGTGTAAATGGAATTTAACCATTAAAAGAAAAAAGTTAGCAGCTTTCACTTGAACATCACACTTCCTTAATTGGAGATAACTCTCAATTTTATAATTAACAGTGATAGACCTCTATTTTGGTTTCAATTAAAAAGAATAAGGGTAAATTTACCTAAGATTAGGTCGAAACTAATTGCAATTAATCGCTTCATATTCATTAAAATATAAGGTAGATTGAAAATTCAATACTTTTTGAATGCAAATCAAATGTTATATTTAACTACAACCCTAAGTTCGTATTAATTTGATCAGTTTAATATTCCTTGATTTCATTCATGATAAAGTCCAATTAATAAAATTAGAATCAAAATAATTGATGTTATTGTTCAAACAAATAAGTTTGAAAATTTAAAAATAATGATTATGGGTAAAATTAATGCAATTTCTACATCAAAAATTAAAAAAATAATTGTGATTAAAAAAAATCGAAGAGAAAATGGGAGACGAGAAGAAGATTTTGGGTCAAATCCGCATTCAAAGGGAGAACTTTTTTCTCGGTCAACCAAAGTTTTTTTTGATAAAATTGAAGCTAAAATTAATACAATAAATGAGATTATTATAATAATTGAAGAAATTATAATAATTGAAAAAATTATCTATACTATTATTAACAGACCTTATGATTGGAAGTCATATATACTTTTATACTATATAGATAATTATAAGATGATTAACCTCCTCATCAATAAATTGTGATATATAAAAACAACCAAACTTCATCTACAAAATGTCAATATCAAGCTGCAGCTTCAAATCCAAAATGGTGGTTTTTTGAAAAATGATTATTTAAATGTCGTAATAAACAAATTAATAAAAAAGTTGTCCCAATTCAAACATGAACACCATGGAATCCAGTTGCCATATAAAATGTAGAACCATAAACTGAGTCTGCAATTGTGAATGGGGCTTCAATATATTCATATGCTAGTATAGTAAAATAAATTCCTAATAGGACTGTAAAAAATAAACCTTGAGTTGTTTGAGAGTGATTTCTTTCTATTAAACTATGGTGAGCTCATGTTACTGTAACTCCTGATGTTAATAAAATTGCTGTATTTAATAAAGGGATTTGAAATGGATTAAATGAAATAATACCAGCTGGAGGTCATGAAGCTCCTAACTCAATTGCTGTGAAAAAAAGCTCAGAAAAATCTTACAAAAAATAAAACTTCAGATAAAATAAATAAAATTATTCCTCATCGTAATCCAATAGGTTCAGCATATGTGTGTAGTCCTTGGTATGTACCTTCTCGGGATACATCTCGTCATCATTGGTAAACAGTAAGAATTGTAATAATATTTCCTAATAAAAATAAAGAAGTATCATATTGATGGAATCATTTAATTATTCCTGAAACAGTTGTTATAGCTCCAATTGCACCTGTTAAAGGTCATGGCTATAATCAACAAGGTGAAATGGGTGATTTGAATGTGTTGACATTTAATAAATAAAATTAATTTACTTCTCTAGAGTATAAAGTTCTTAAAACAGCGAATACATAAGATTGAATTATAGCTACAGCAGATTCTAAAACTAATAAAGCAATTTGTCCGATTAATAAAAATGTAACTAAAATATAAGATATTGAAGGGCCTGTATTACCTAATAAAGGTAATAGTAAATGTCCTGCAATTATATTAGCTGTTAATCGTACAGCTAAAGTACCTGGTCGAATAATATTTCTAATTGTTTCAATACATACTATAAAAGGTATAAGAATAGCTGGAGTGCCTTGAGGAATTAAATAATCTATAAATTATAAAAGATAATCATAAAGGTAGAGCTAAAGATAATGTTAATGTTAAATGGCTTGTTCTTGTAAAAATATATGGAAATAAGCCTATAAAATTATTAAATAAAATTAAAGAAAATAATGAAATAAAAATAAATGTTGAACCGTTATGGCCTGAAGGTCCTAATAAGGTTTTAAATTCCTTGTGTAAGGTTAGTAAAATTGAATTTCAAAAAATATATATCGAGAAGGTATTAGCCAATAAGTGAAGGAATTATTAAAAGTCCTAAAAATGTTCTAATTCAATTTAGTGATAAACCAAAAATTGCTGATGGGTCAAATACAGAAAATAAATTTGTTATCATTTTCAATTTATTGAATTTAAATTAATTCTTTTTAATTCATTTGATTTAGGAGAAGAAGGTATATATGAATAATAATTTAGTGAACAAAATAGAATAAAAATAATTGAGAAAGTAAAAAATAATAAAAGTCATCTAATAGGGCTATTTGAGAGATTAAAAAATATTAAAAATTTAATAATTTTAGTTTGACATACTAATGTTATAAGTTTAACTAATTTTTTCACAAAAAGTAATCGTTAATTTACTATAAAATGGTTTAAGAGACCAGTACTTACTTTCAGTCATCTTGTGATGAATTTAGATTATTAGAAATTCATTTAATAAAATAGTTTACAGGAACTCTTTCAATTACAATAGGTATAAAACTATGATTAGCTCCACAAATTTCTGAACATTGTCCGTAAAATAATCCTGGGCGGTTAATAAAAAAATTTGTTTGATTAAGGCGACCAGGGGTTCCATCAACTTTTACACCTAAAGCGGGAATTGTTCAAGAATGAATTACATCTGCGGCAGTCACTAAAATTCGAATCTGAGAATTTATAGGTAAAACGATTCGATTATCAACATCTAAAAGACGGAACCCATCTGTTGTTAATTCGTTTGTCGGAATTATATAAGAATCAAATTCAATATTATTGAAATCTGAATATTCATAACTTCAATATCATTGATGACCAATTCTTTTTAAAGTTACAGAAGGTTCATTAATTTCATCTAAAAGATATATAGGATAAATAACTTGTCGTTGTGATACAAGACTTTCTCAAATAATATAGAAAAAAAATAAAATTCCTAAAAGTGAAATAGATGAACCAATTGTTGAAATTAATTTCATGTTGTGTAAGCATCTGGATAATCAGAATATCGACGAGGTATCCCAGCTAATCCAAGAAAATGTTGAGGGAAAAAAGTAAGATTTATTCAATAAATATAATAATAAATTGACTTTTTAATCACTTATTATTTAATGTTAGTCCAGTAAATAAAGGGTACCAATGAATAAATCCCGCCATAATTGCAAATACAGCTCCTATAGATAAAACATAGTGAAAATGAGTACTACGTAGTATGTATCATGTAAAATAATATCAACTGAAGAATTAGCTAATACAACTCCTGTTAAACCTCCAACTGTAAATTAAAATACAAACCCTAAAGCTCATAAAATAGCAGGAGAGTATGTAAGTTGTGCTCCATGTAAAGTTGCTAATCAACTAAATTTTGATACCTGTAGGAACACAATAATTATAGTTGCAGATGTGAAGTAAGCTCGAGTATCTACATCAATTCCTACAGTGATATATGATGAGCTCAAACAATAAATCCAAGTAAACCAATTGCAAGTATAGCATAAATTATTCCTAAAGATCCGAAAGTTTCCTTTTTCCCTGATTCTTGACTAATAATATGAGAAATTATTTCAAATCCGGGTAAAATTAAAATATAGACTTCAGGATGACCAAAAAATCAAAATAAATGTTGGTAAAGAATTGGGTCTCCTCCTCCCGCTGGGTCAAAAAATATGTATTTAAATTTCGATCAGTTAATAATATAGTAATAGCTCCGGCTAAAACTGGAAGTGATAGTAATAATAAAAGTGCAGTAATTACGACTGATCAAACAAATAAAGGTATGCGATCAAGAGTAATTCCTGTTGATCGTATATTAATTACATTGGTAATAAAGTTAACTGCTCCTAAAATTGAAGAGATTCCGGCTAAATGTAAAGAAAAAATAGCTAAATCTACAGAAGCTCCTCCATGAGCGATTCCTGATGATAGAGGTGGGTAAACAGTTCATCCTGTTCCAGCTCCATTTTCAACTATACTTCTTACTAATAAAAGAGATAAAGCAGGAGGAAGAAGTCAAAATCTTATATATTATTCGAGGGAAAGCTATATCAGGAGCTCCTAATATTAAAGGAACTAATCAATTTCCAAATCCACCAATTATAATAGGTATTACTATAAAAAAATTATAACAAAAGCATGTGCAGTAACGATTAATTATAAATTTGGTCGTCTCCAATTAAAGACCGGGGTGTCTAATTCAGTCGAATTAGGTACTTAATGTTCCCACTATTCCTGTCAGCTCCGAAAATAAAATATAAGTTCAATATCTTTGTGATATGTTGAAATAATTGTCGCGATTAAGTGGCTGAAGTTTAGGATAGATGTAAATCTATTTATAGAATTATTCTTCTTAATCAATTAAAAATAAAAGTCTTATAGTCAATAATGATTAATGCATTTTGAAGGTGTAAAATTTAAAGGCTTAAAGGGTATTCCAATACAGTTTGAAGCATTAGTTTATTTAACTTAAAGCCTTAGTTATATTATATAAAATAATAAATTTGAATATACAAATTTGAAAAAAATTTATTAGTAAGTATATTATATAAAAATAATTAATATAATTATTTGTAATAATTTAGTATAAATGGAATAACAGATTCGTAAATAAAAAATAAAGTAATTAATCTATTAATATAATAAATAATTGAAAATATTGATTACAAACATTTGTTGGATTACGATTCATTTAGGGAAAAATCCTAAAAATGGGGGTAATCCTCAAAGATAAAAATTTATAAATAAAGTAATATTTTATTTGAGAAAATCAAGAAAATAATTGATTTAATAAATAATTTAAAAATATTAAATATAAAAGTTAAAGTAAAAGATAAAAATAATAAAATAAAAAGTAAATAAATCAAATGACTCACTATTTTAAAGCTCTAAGTATTATCCTAAATGGTTAATTGAAGAATAAGCTATTAATTTTCGTAAAGAAGTTTGGTTTAATCCTAGGCTCATAATATGATAAAATTATAATAAAAGAATTTTTAAATTTAATATGAAATTAACATTAAAGGGGCAATTTTTTGCCAAATAAAAGTGATTTTATTCATGTTAAACCCTCTATTAAATTTGGGAATCAAAAATGAAAAGGAGCTGCCCCTCTTTTTATTAGTAAAGTTGATAAAATAATTATAGAAATAAAAGATCTGTTTGTTTCATAATTTATATTATTCTTTAATATTAACAAAATTATAGAAAATAATAATACAGTTGAAGCAAGAGCTTGAGTTAAAAAATACTTTAAAGAAGCTTCAGTAGATTTTAAATTATTACTATCTCTTATAAGGGGGATAAAAGACAATAAATTAATCAAGACCTACTCAAATCTAATCAAGAATTAGAAGTAACTTAACTAAAGTTCCAATATATATTAATTATTTTTTGAGTTTTAAAAATTAAAAGAAAGGATAAAACCTTTATAAATGGGGTATGAACCAGTAGCTTGATTAGTTATCTTTTTAAATTATTTATTTTAGTGTACGATGCACAAAAGTTTTTGATACTTTTAGAAATAGTTTAATTCTATTAGATATAAATTCTTCAAAAAAAAACAATAAAAGTTATTAATGAATGTAGAATACTACATGATTTACCCTATCAAGGTAATCCTTTTTATCAGGATTTTCATTATTAATAGTTTTTGCTTCTTCTTTTTTTTTTTTTTTTATTGCCATTTTTTTGTAAATATTGATTTTTTAAAAAAATAACTTTTTAATTAAATAATACTATATAGTAATTTTTAAAATAAATTATAAATATATTGTAGATAATTATAATTTTCTATATAGATATATATATTAATGTAAATTTTCAACAATATATAATATATAAATATATAATAATTTATAAAAATTATATAAATTTATATAAATTAAAATAATATTTAGATAAATCTTTAAATATAGATTTTTTTATATAAATTATGATTTGGAGGATTATTTATATTATTTTTTATTTTTAAATTTTTTTTTTTATTTTAATTATATAAATTTATATAAATTAAAAATATTTAATAAATTTTTAAATTAATTTTTTTTATTTTATTTTTATTTTTATATAATAATTATTAATATTTATATATATATATTATCTATTAATCTAGATCTAGTATATATTTTTTAAAAAAATTTTTTTTGAAATTTTATTAATTAAAAATTAATAAAAATTTTATAAATATTGATTTTTTTAAAAAGTAATTTTTTTAGTAAAATAATACTTTATAGTATTTTTTAAAAATTAAATATTATTTTTTAAAATATTTAAAATTTTCTATATAGATATATATATTAATATAAATCTTCAACAATATATAAATATATAAATATATAATAATTTATAAAAATTATATAAATTTATATAAATTAAAATAATATTTAGATAAATCTTTTAAATATAGATTTTTTTACTATAAATGTAATGATTTTTGGATTGCGAAATTTTTTATTTAAATTGTTAACTATATAATAATATATTAAATATTTATATATATATTATATATAATCTATTAATCTAGATCTAGTATATAAAATTTTTTTAAAAATTATAAATTTTAATATAAATAAGTTTTCTTTTTTACTAATTTTTAAAATTACAAAAAAAAAAAAGAGGAAAGAATTTTTATAAGTAACAAAATTGCTGTTATTTACTTATTCTTTTTGGGGTTATTAAATTATTAAATATTAATTATTTTTGTGAAATTTTAATATTTTTTTTATTTTTAAATTATTAATTATTTTATAAATTTTAAAATTATTAAAAATTTTTATAAATTTTTTAGTTTATAAAAATTTATGATTTTTATGAATTATTATATTTTAATTTTAATTAAAATTAAAGTTAACTAAAATGTAGTATTTTAAATGAAATTATCTTAAAAATTTTTTTGAGATTTTTTTTATTAAAATAGTTAATAATGATTAAATTTGATAATTTTTAAAAAAATTGTGATAATTTATAAAGGGGTCATTTATATTATCAGATTTAGTGATTATAATTAATTATTTAAATAAAATAAAAATTTTTAGAATAAATTATTATTATAAATTATTAAATTGATTAAAATTTATAAATTTTTATAAATATTTATTAAATTAATATATTAAAGTTTTATTTTGGCTTAAAAATTTGTTATTAATTTGATTTATATGTAAATTTTTGTGTGAAATTTTATTAATTTTAAAAATTAGTAGATTATTTATAGCCGCAGTAATTAATTTTATAAATTAAAGAAATTTAGATATAGTAATATTAAAGAGTACAGATAAAATTGGTGCCAGCAATCGCGGTTACACTAATTGTACAAATGAATTTTTTCAGTAAAAGTTAAATTAAATTTTGTTAAATATAATTAAATTTATTAAGTGAAATTTTAAATTTAAATTTTTTATAAAATATATAATTGAAACTTGAAAATTTTAATAAAAAACTAGGATTAGATACCCTATTATTTATTTTAGTCTATCCAGAGGAACCTGTTTTATAATCGATAATCCACGATGGACCTTACTTAAGTTTGTAATCAGTTTATATACCGTCGTTATCAGAATATTTTATAAGAATAATAATATTCAATAATTTTTATTAAAATTTATATCAGATCAAGGTGTAGCTTATACTTATGTAATAATGGGTTACAATAAATTAATTTAAACGGATAAAATTATGAAAAAATTTTTGAAGGTGGATTTGGTTGTAAAATTATAAAGATTAATAATTTGATTTTAGCTCTAAAATATGTACACATCGCTCGTCGCTCTTATTATTAAGGTAAGATAAGTCGTAACATAGTAGATGTACTGTATCTAGAATGACAATTTAAAGCTTATTTAGTAAAGCATTTCATTTATATTGAAAAGATTTTTGTGCAAATCAATATAAATTGATTAGATTTTATTTATTAATTTTATTTATTTTAATTGAAAGTATTAAAAATAATTTTATAGTAAAAAGTTTTAGTATTGTTTAAAGAAAAATTAATTTAATAATAGTTTAATAGTATTGTAAAAGAAAATTGAAATAATTTGAAAAATTTTTATTTTAAAAGAAAATTTAATTTATTGTACCTTGTGTATCAGTGTTTATTAAATAAAAAATATTGAAAATATTTTTCTCGATTTTAAAAGAGTTAATATAGTATATAAGTTAATGTAGTAAAATTATTTATAATATTATATTAGAAATGAAATGTTATTCGTTTTTAAAGGTATCTAGTTTTTCAAGAAATGAATTTAATTCAGAATTTGTAAATTTATTTAATAATTTTTTTAATTAAATGATTTACAAATTTAATATTTTATGGGATAAGCTATAAAATAAAGTTTTATAAATAATAAATAAATTTAATAAATATATGCTTAGAATTAGCAATTGTTTAAAATTATGTTATAATTTATTTTATAAAATAAATTATTTATTATATTTTAATTATTTATTGAAATATTAATTTTAATTTTTAAAATTAAGTAATAATGATAAAATTAGTATATTATATTGTAGATATAAATTTAAATGAAAAGATTGTATAAAGAATTCGGCAAAAATAATGTTCGCCTGTTTAACAAAAACATGTCTTTTTGAAATAAATTTAAAGTCTGACCTGCCCACTGAAATTTTAAATGGCCGCAGTATTCTAACTGTGAAAGGTAGCATAATCATTAGTCTTTTAATTGAAGGCTGGAATGAATGGTTGGACGAAATATTAACTGTTTCATTTAATTTTTTTTAGAATTTTATTTTTTAGTCAAAAAGCTAAAATTTATTTAAAAGACGAGAAGACCCTATAAATCTTTATATTTTATTTATTTTAATTGTAAAGATTAATTTTATTATAATAAAATAAAATATTTTATTGGGGTGATATTAAAATTTAAAAAACTTTTAATTATAGTAATTCATTAATTTATGAATAATTGATCCATTAATAATGATTAAAAATTTAAGTTACTTTAGGGATAACAGCGTAATTTTTTTGGAGAGTTCATATCGATAAAAAAGATTGCGACCTCGATGTTAGATTAAGATATAATTTTGGGTGTAGCCGCTCAAATTTTAAGTCTGTTCGACTTTTAAATTCTTACATGATCTGAGTTCAAACCGGCGTAAGCCAGGTTGGTTTCTATCTTTAAAAATTGTAATATTTTAGTACGAAAGGACCAAATATTAAAATAATTATATTTTTAATTTGAATACTATTAATTAAAAAGATATTTTGACAGATTAGTGCAATAAATTTAGAATTTATTTATGTAATTTTATTTACAAATAGTACTTGTTTTATATAGAATTAATTATGTTTTTAATTGGGAGTTTATTATTAATTATTTGTGTACTTGTAAGAGTGGCTTTTTTAACTTTATTAGAGCGGAAAGTTTTAGGATACATCCAGATTCGTAAAGGTCCTAATAAAGTTGGATTAATAGGAATTCCTCAGCCTTTTTGTGATGCGATTAAGTTATTTACAAAAGAACAAACTTATCCTTTATTATCAAATTATTTAAGATATTATATTTCTCCAATTTTATCTTTATTTTTATCTTTAGTTGTGTGAATATGTATACCTTTTTTTATTAAATTATATTCATTTAATTTAAGAGGGATATTTTTTTATGTTGTACAAGATTAGGAGTTTATATAGTTATAGTAGCGGGTTGATCATCTAATTCAAATTATGCGTTATTAGGGGGTTTACGAGCTGTTGCTCAAACAATTTCTTATGAAGTTAGATTAGCTTTAATTTTACTTTCTTTTGTATTTTTAATTGGAGGGTATAATTTTTTATATTTTTATTATTATCAATCTTATATTTGGTTTTTAATTATTCTTTTTCCTATAGCATTAGTTTGAATTACTATTTCTTTGGCTGAAACTAATCGAACTCCTTTTGATTTTGCTAAAGGAGAATCTGAATTAGTTTCAGGGTTTAATGTAGAATATAGAAGAGGGGGTTTTGCATTAATTTTTTTAGCAGAATATGCAAGAATTTTATTTATAAGAATATTATTTTGTGTAATTTTTTTAGGATGTGATGTATTTAATTTATTATTTTATTTTAAGTTAATATTAATTTCATTTGTTTTTATTTGGGTTCGAGGTACTTTACCTCGGTTTCGTTATGATAAGTTAATATATTTAGCTTGAAAATGTTTTTTATCATTTTCTTTAAATTATTTATTATTTTTTATTGGTTTTAAAATTTTATTATTTTCTTTATTATTATGAATTAAATTTAGTAAAGTTAATAGAAAATAAAATTTCTATCTTATGTTTTCAAAACATATGCTTATTCAAGCTCATTAACTAATTTAATAAATTATCTCATCATTTATTAACGATTGGATTAATTAAATAATATAAAAAATAAATTACAGTTAAAATTTGTCCAATTAATACATAAGGTTCTTCAACTGGGCGGGTCCAATTCAAGTCAGTAAAATACAGTACAATATAATTCAAAATAGAATTTGATTAATTGGGTAAAATTGAATTCCCCGGAATTTTCTTAAATTGTAAAAGGGGAGAATTATTAAAATAACAATGAAAGAACTAGAGCAATAACTCCACTAATTTATTAGGAATAGAACGAAGGATGGATAAGCAAATAAAAAATATCATTCAGGTTGAATATGAGCAGGAGTAACAAGAGGGTTAGCAGGGATAAAATTATCTGGGTCTCAAGTAAATTAGGGTTAATTAAAATTAAAGAAATTAGTAGGAAAATTATGATAATAAAACCAACAATATCCTTGTAAGTAAAGTAAGGATGAAAGAATTTTATCTGTATTTGAATTTAATCCAATAGGGTTATTTGATCCAGTTTGATGTAGAAATAATAAATTAATTATTGTTATTGCTAAAACAATAAAAGGTAAAATGAAATGAAAAGTGAAGAATCGTGTTAAAGTTGCGTTATCGACTGCGAATCCTCCTCAAATTCATTGTACTAAATCAAGTCCTAAGTAAGGTACCGCTGATAATAAATTTGTAATAACTGTTGCTCCTCAAAAAGATATTTGTCCTCAAGGTAGAACATAACCTATAAAAGCAGTTCCTATAACAAAAAATAAAATAATTACACCATTTATTCATGTTGGGGTGAATAAATAAGATCCGTAATAAATTCCACGTCCAACATGCAGATAGATACAAATAAAAAAAAAGAGGCTCCGTTAGCGTGCATATTTCGTAATAATCAACCATAATTTACATCTCGGCAGATATGATTTACTCTGTTAAAAGCTATATTTACGTCTGCTGTGTAATGTATAGCTAAAAATAAACCGGTTAAAATTTGAATAATTAATAATAATTAATAATGATCCAAAATTTCATCATGCAGAGATATTAATTGGTGCGGGTAAATCGACTAATGCATTATTAGCGATTTTAAATAAGGGGTGTGAAGTTCGTAAAGGTTTATTCATTAGTTTATTAAACGTAAAGGTCCCTTGAATAGTTTTGTAATTTTTACAATAACAATTAAAGTAATTAATAAATAATTTATTAATAAAATTGTTACAAAATTTGTTGGGGAGTTATAAAGTTTATTAAGAGAAAGTGTATTTTCTGAAAAATAAGAATAGATGTTTGAAATATTTTGTATTTCGTTATTCATAAAAAAAAAATTAAAATAATTTTTGTCAATAAATAAAAATACAAAAATTCTTAAAAATATAAAAATAAAACAAATTAAAGTTAGTTTGATAGATAAATTAAATATTTCATTACAAGCTAAAGAAGTAACATAAATAAATAAAACTAGTATACCCCCTAAAAAAATTAAAAATAAAATATATGAAAATCAAAAAGTTTTTGTTATTAAGCCTTAAACAAATTAAAATTGTTTGAATTAATAGTGTTAAACCTATAGCTAATGTATGGATTATATTAATAAAAATAATTGAAGTGAAAAAAATTATTGCATAAAGAACTAATTGAAGAATTTCAAGAGGTAGTTTATATAAAATATTAATTTTGGGGATTAATGAAAAAGAAATTCTTTCCTCTTGAAGTTTTAAAAGAAATAATCTTATTTTTGATTTACAAGACCAATGTTTTTATTAAACTATTAAAACTAATGATTATAATTTTGTATTGAAGTTTACCTGTAATTTTATTTATTTTTGGGTTATTTTGTTTTGTGTCAAATCGTAAGCATTTACTTTCTATGCTTTTAAGTTTAGAATTTATTGTTCTTATTTTATTTTTTTATTGTTTTTATATTTAAATATATTAAGTTATGAAAACTACTTTAGAATAATATTTTTAACTTTTAGTATATGTGAAGGGGCTTTAGGACTATCAATTTTAGTTTCGATAATTCGAACTCATGGAAATGATTATTTTCAATCTTTTAGAATTATATAATGTTAAAATTAATTTTTTTTTGATTTTTTTATGTCCTCTTTGTTTTATAAATAATATATTTTGAATGGTGCAGGTTATATTATTTTTTATTAGATTTGTTATATTGTTAATAAATAATTTTTTAAATTATTGAACAAGTATTTCCTATTTTTTAGGGGGGGATATATTATCTTATGGATTAATTTTATTAAGTTTATGAATTTGTTCATTAATAATTATGGCAAGTGAAAGAATTAATAAGTATAACAATTATAAAAATTTATTTTTATTAAATATTATATATTAGTCTTATTTTTAGTTTTAACTTTTAGAAGAATAAGATTATTTATATTTTATTTATTTTTTGAAAGAAGATTAATTCCTACTTTATTTTTAATTTTAGGATGAGGGTATCAGCCGGAACGTTTCAAGCAGGAATTTATTTATTATTCTATACTTTGTTAGTTTCTTTACCAATATTAATTGGTATTTTTTATATAATAAATAAAAAAGGAACAATAAATTTTTATTTAATAAATAATTTTATATTTAATTACGATTTGTTGTATTTTTGCATAATAAGCGCATTTTTAGTAAATATACCAATATTTTTAGTTCACTTGTGATTACCAAAAGCTCATGTTGAAGCACCCGTATCAGGATCAATAATTTTAGCTGGTATTATATTAAAGTTAGGAGGTTATGGTATATTGCGAGTTATTAGAATAATACAACTTATAAATTTAAAATATATTGTTTGAATTAGAATTAGTTTAGTAGGAGGGGTTTTAGTTAGTTTAGTATGTTTACGTCAAACTGATTTAAAAGCTTTAATTGCATATTCTTCTGTAGCTCATATAGGAATTGTATTAGCAGGGCTATTAACAATAAGATATTGAGGTTTATGCGGTTCTTACAGATTAATACTTGCTCATGGGCTTTGTTCATCTGGGTTATTTTGTTTGGCGAATATTTCTTATGAACGATTAGGAAGACGAAGTTTATTAATTAATAAGGGAATATTAAATTTTATACCTGCTATAGCATTATGATGATTTTTATTAAGATCAGCAAATATAGCTGCTCCTCCTACATTAAATTTATTAGGAGAAATTTCATTAATTAATAGAATTGTTTCTTGGTCATGAGTTTCAATAATTATATTATCTTTATTATCTTTTTTTAGAGCTGCTTATACCTTGTATTTATATTCCTTTAGACAACACGGAAAAATTTTTTCCGGGGCTTATGCTTTTAGAGGTGGTAAAATTCGTGAATATTTATTGTTGCTATTACATTGATTACCTTTAAATTTATTAATTATAAAGAGTGAAACATGTATATTATGACTTTATTTAAATAGTTTAATAAAAATACTAATTTGTGGTGTTAGTGATATGATCGTGTTTTATTTTAAGATTAAATTTTTTAATAAATGATATAGTTTATTTTATTGAGTGAGAGTTAGTGTCATTAAATTCAGTTTCAATTGTTATAACTTTTTTATTTGATTGAATAAGTCTTTTGTTTATATCTTTTGTTTTAATAATTGCTTCTTTAGTAATTTATTACAGAAAAGAGTATATAAGAAGAGATGTAAATATTAATCGATTTATTATATTAGTATTAATATTTGTTTTATCAATAATGATATTAATTATTAGACCAAATTTAATTAGAATTTTACTTGGATGAGATGGTTTAGGGTTAGTTTCATATTGTTTAGTGATTTATTTTCAAAATATTAAATCATATAATGCTGGGATATTAACTGCTTTATCGAATCGTATAGGGGATGTGGCTCTATTGTTGGCAATTGCCTGAATATTAAATTGTGGGAGATGAAATTATGTATTTATTTAGAGATTATACAAAATGAATATGAAATAAAATTAATTGGGAGTTTGGTTATATTAGCTGCTATAACAAAAAGAGCTCAAATTGCATTTTCTTCTTGGCTACCAGCGGCTATAGCAGCCCCAACTCCTGTGTCTGCTTTAGTTCATTCTTCAACCTTAGTAACAGCGGGGGTATATTTATTAATTCGATTTAATATTTTATTAGCAAATAGATGATTGGGTCAATTTTTATTATTATTATCTGGATTGACAATATTTATAGCAGGATTAGGGGCTAATTTTGAATTTGATTTAAAAAAGATTATTGCTTTATCTACTTTAAGTCAACTTGGATTAATAATGAGAATTTTATCTATAGGATTTTATAAATTAGCAATATTTCATTTATTGACTCATGCATTATTTAAAGCTTTACTATTTATATGTGCTGGGGCAATTATTCATAATATAAATAATTCACAAGACATTCGATTAATAGGGGGGTTAAGAATTCATATACCTCTTACTTCTGCTTGTTTTAATGTTTCTAATTTAGCTTTGTGCGGGATACCTTTTTTAGCTGGGTTTTATTCAAAGGATTTAATTTTAGAAGTTGTCATAATTAGAAACATTAATATATTTTCTTTTTTTCTTTATTTTTTTCTACTGGGTTGACTGTTTGTTATTCTTTTCGGTTAGTTTATTATTCAATAACAGGAGATTTAAATTGTAGAAGTTTTTTTAAATATATTAAATGATGAAGGGTGAGTTATATTGCGAGGGATATTAGGTTTATTAATTATAAGAATTGTTGGTGGAAGTATATTAAATTGATTAATTTTTCCTAAACCGGATATAATTTGTTTACCTATTTATATAAAATTATTAATTTTATTTGTTTGTATTGTAGGAGGGTTTATAGGTTATTTAATTTCTTTGAGAAATTTATACAGAATTAATAAATCTTTAAGATTTTATGCTTCATCAAATTTTATGGGTTCTATATGATTTATGCCTTATATTAGAACTTATGGGTTAATTTATTTTCCTTTAAATTATGGACAAATTGTTTGTAAAAGTTTTGACCAAGGCTGATCAGAATATTTTGGAGGACAACATTTATACAGAAAATTAGTAAATTTTTCTCAAACTTTATTTTTAATACATAATAATAGATTAAAAATTTATTTAATATTATTTTTATTTTGAATTTTAATTTTAACAATATTTTTTATAATTTTATAAATTCAAATAGCTCACATTTAGAGTATAACATTGAAGATGTTATGGTGGTTGTTAAACCTTTGAATATTGTGAATTAATTATAGTAATTTATAAAAAAAAGAATTTTATTTTTACAATGAAAATGTAAAGTTTTATTTAAACTATATAAATAGAAGTGTAAATGGAATTTAACCATTAAAAGAAAAAAGTTAGCAGCTTTTACTTGAACATCACACTTCCTTAATTGGAGATAACTCTCAATTTTATAATTAACAGTGATAGACCTCTATTTTGGTTTCAATTAAAAAGAATAAGGGTAAATTTACCTATGATTAGGTCGAAACTAATTGCAATTAATCGCTTCATATTCATTAAAATATAAGGTAGATTGAAAATTCAATACTTTTTGAATGCAAATCAAATGTTATATTTAACTACAACCCTAAGTTCGTATTAATTTGATCAGTTTAATATTCCTTGATTTCATTCATGATAAAGTCCAATTAATAAACTTAGAATAAAAATAATTGATGTTATTGTTCAAACAAATAAGTTTGAAAATTTAAAAATAATGATTATGGGTAAAATTAATGCAATTTCTACATCAAAAATTAAAAAAATAATTGTGATTAAAAAAAATCGAAGAGAAAATGGGAGACGAGAAGAAGATTTTGGGTCAAATCCGCATTCAAAGGGAGAACTTTTTTCTCGGTCAACCAAAGTTTTTTTTGATAAAATTGAAGCTAAAATTAATACAATAAATGAGATTATTATAATAATTGAAGAAATTATAATAATTGAAAAAATTATCTATACTATTATTAACAGACCTTATGTTTGGAAGTCATATATACTTTTATACTATATAGATAATTATAAGATGATTAACCTCCTCATCAATAAATTGTGATATATAAAAATAACCAAACTACATCTACAAAATGTCAATATCAAGCTGCAGCTTCAAATCCAAAATGATGGTTTTTTGAAAAATGATTATTTAAATGTCGTAATAAACAAATTAATAAAAAAGTTGTCCCAATTAAAACATGAACACCATGGAATCCAGTAGCCATATAAAATGTAGAACCATAAACTGAGTCTGCAATTGTGAATGGGGCTTCAATATATTCATATGCTTGTAGTATAGTAAAATAAATTCCTAATAGGACTGTAAAAAATAAACCTTGAGTTGTTTGAGAGTGATTTCTTTCTATTAAACTATGGTGAGCTCATGTTACTGTAACTCCTGATGTTAATAAAATTGCTGTATTTAATAAAGGGATTTGAAATTGATTAAATGAAATAATACCAGCTGGAGGTCATGAAGCTCCTAACTCAATTGCTTGGGATAAACTTCTGTGGAAAAAAGCTCAGAAAAATCTTACAAAAAATAAAAATTCAGATAAAATAAATAAAATTATTCCTCATCGTAATCCAATAGTTACAGCATATGTGTGTAGTCCTTGGTATGTACCTTCTCGGGATACATCTCGTCATCATTGGTAAACAGTAAGAATTGTAATAATATTTCCTAATAAATATAAAGAAGTATCATATTGATGGAATCATTTAATTATTCCTGAAACAGTTGTTATAGCTCCAATTGCACCTGTTAAAGGTCATGGGCTATAATCAACGAGATGAAATGGGTGATTTGAATGTGTTGACATTTATGCAACCAACCTGGCTTACGCCGGTTTGAACTCAGATCATGTAAGAATTTAAAAGTCGAACAGACTTAAAATTTGAGCGGCTACACCCAAAATTATATCTTAATCCAACATCGAGGTCGCAATCTTTTTTATCGATATGAACTCTCCAAAAAAATTACGCTGTTATCCCTAAAGTAACTTAAATTTTTAATCATTATTAATGGATCAATTATTCATAAATTAATGAATTACCATAATTAAAAGTTTTTTAAATTTTAATATCACCCCAATAAAATATTTTATTTTATTATAATAAAATTAATCTTTACAATTAAAATAAATAAAATATAAAGATTTATAGGGTCTTCTCGTCTTTTAAATAAATTTTAGCTTTTTGACTAAAAAATAAAATTCTAAAAAAAAATTAAATGAAACAGTTAATATTTCGTCCAACCATTCATTCCAGCCTTCAATTAAAAGACTAATGATTATGCTACCTTTGCACAGTTAGAATACTGCGGCCATTTAAAATTTCAGTGGGCAGGTCAGACTTTAAATTTATTTCAAAAAGACATGTTTTTGTTAAACAGGCGAACATTATTTTTGCCGAATTCTTTATACAATCTTTTCATTTAAATTTATATCTACAATATAATATACTAATTTTATCATTATTACTTAATTTTAAAAATTAAAATTAATATTTCAATAAATAATTAAAATATAATAAATAATTTATTTTATAAAATAAATTATAACATCATTTTAAACAATTGCTAATTCTAAGCATATATTTATAAATTTATTTATTATTTATAAAACTTTATTTTATAGCTTATCCCATAAAATATTAAAATTGTAAATCATTTAATTAATAAAAATTATTAAATAAATTTACAAATTCTGAATTAAATTCATTTCTTGAAAAACTAGATACCTTTAAAAACGAATAACATTTCATTTCTAATATAATATTATAAATAATTTTACTACATTAACTTATATACTATATTAACTCTTTTAAAATCGAGAAAAATATTTTCAATATTTTTTAGTTAATAAACACTAATACACAAGGTACAATAAATAAAATTTTCTTTTAAAATAAAAATTTTTCAAATTATTTCAATTTTCTTTTACAATACTATTAAACTATTATTAAATTTATTTTTTCTTTAAACAATACTAAAACTTTTTACTATAAAATTATTTTTAATACTTTCAATTAAAATAAATTAAATTAATAAATAAAATCTAATCAATCTTTTCAATGTAAATGAAATGCTTTACTAAATAAGCTTTAAAATGTCATTCTAGATACACTTTCCAGTACATCTACTATGTTACGACTTATCTTACCTTAATAATAAGAGCGACGGGCGATGTGTAAGTTATTTATTTTAAGTTCTCTTATTAGGTTAAACGCGTACGAGGTTACGGCGTTAACACGTGTTCCAAAAATGAGAAGACTTTGTAAATCTCGTGGCGATGACCGACGTTCTTTATTTTCCAAAATCGACTAACTAAACTTGACAGTCATTCTTATAATAGAAGCTAACCTTAAGCCCTGGAAACGCTGACTTGCATAAAGTACCAGGGATCGTATATCACAGCGCAGCAACATTGCGTTGTCGTGCAATGCCCACTTAAAACAGCTGATGTCGTAAGCATTTATGCTGAGAATGCATGGTCAGCTTTAATATTTATGTTCTGCTGATCAGCTGTGTTAACTCCTCCCCCACTTAGGTGAATGACGTCCTCGGAGTTCTTGAAACTGTTATTTACCTCTTGAAGATCAAGTTGACGTTTGTTCCTCAGATGTCTTTGGTAAAGTTTCGTTGTCCAGATATTATTGGTCTTTCTACCAGTCGTTCTTCTATTTGGGCAATGTCCCGGAGGTTTTTTATGCTTAGCTTCCGTAGGTACGGCCGGCTCGGTATTTCCTGGTGATCCGTTATATTTAGAAGCGTGGATACCGCTGGTATCGGGGATTTCCTCACGTATTTTTTTGATTTCTATATACGGTGCCGTTTACCTTTATCTCGTGGTCAAAGGTAAGGAGGAATGTCCCCTTCACCATTTGCTCTTCGACTATAGCCGCTCTATCGTTGATGATGATAACGCCATCGTCGATGATCGTTAGAGGTTCAAGATGGCCGGGTCGAGTTGAGCAATGTGCAGTGCCACCTGAGTGCAGTTGTTGTGCGCACGTTGTATAGGGTAATTTCTTACAGAACGTTGTTGTGAGGGCTGTGCTACAATTTCCTATTGATATTACATGATTGTCGCAAACAGCTATATCGTAGTACTCGGCGAAATTAATTACACTGCCATCGTGTTGGACAGGGTATATTGTTAATTTTTTACATACTATGTTGGGCTTAGGGTATCTTATAACAAAGTGTAGAAAGTTACTATTTACATTAAGTCAGTAAAAGTGATATTTATAGGGTGTCCATTCACACAATTCCAACTTTTGCAAGTTTTACTGATAGCATTAAGGTTTCCAGCTCTGAAATAATTATCATGTTTCTTGAGAGCAGTGTTTCATACAAATGCTCTGTGTCTATTTGCTTTGTTTTTGTTATTGTTCTGTGTCTACTGGCTTTGTTTTTGTTATTGTTCTGTGTCTATTGGCTTATTTATTTGTTCTTGCATTTTTGTGTTTATAGTTACTTGCCTGTTTTCTGATCCTACGAGGATAAAAAGGGGTTTAATGTTTTGTTTACCTTAGGTTGTCCTTGTGGACCACCCTCCCTTTTATTAGGACCGTTGTCCCCAAGTCTGCGTCAATTTTGTTTTCATTATACTTTACAAGAACTGTATCGCCTACTTGGAATTGTCTATCGTGTCTTGTTTCATTTACCCTGTTTATTTGGAGCTGCTGTGCTTTTTGAATTTTTTTTCCTTATTTCAATTTCAAGTTCTGGGGAGGATGAGTGGATTATGTCGATTGGACGTTTGTCTGTTACCGAGTGAATTGTCTTGTTGTACTCAATAGTTGCTTGGAGTATCGTTTCAACGGTATCTGTAATTTTCCTTTGGGCTGTTAGGCATCTTGCGATGTCGCTGAGGGTACTATGGAATCTCTCGACTTGTCCATTTGAAGTACTATGGAGTGGTGGGGCGTTTATAATTTGAATGTCATACTGGCCATTTAATAGCGATTTTATTGTTTCGGACTTTAAGGAGGGTTCATTATCGCAATAGATCGTCTTGATATGTCGATACCAATTTACAAGTTGTAAGATTGCCGATTGTATGTCGATTATTGTCCTTGAAGCAATGGGTTGAACGGTTGCGAATTTTGAAAATTTGTCAATGCACGTAAGGAAGTGTTTTTTGTCCGTCGAGTATACGTCAATGTGTAGCATTTCACCCACATAGGAAGGTATGGGAGTTTCTCCAAGTATTTGTTTTCGTGGGTGACGGTTGTATTTAGCTGTTTTACAGATTTTGCAATTTGTAACCACTTCGTTAGCTAGTTTCGTCATTTTTGGAAAGAAGTAGTCTTGTAAAATCTGTTTTACATTTTCTTGTGCTGCTCTGTGGGCTCGATTATGTTCTGTTACAGTTATTTCCTTTTGTTCGTTCTTGTCAAAAATGTCATTTACCATATGTTTTGTTTATCGAAATATTGTTGTTGGGAAAGTTTCTATTAGTTTATGTTGTATGAATGCCAGTACTGGTAACTCGCAATGTATTGCATTGACGGCGTCTTTTTTGACTACATTGTAAACTCTTTCAATTAACGAATTCCTGTCTGAGAAGTGAATTGTATGTCGGATTTTTTTACCGAATATAATGACTGTACGATCAGAAGCTACTCTGTCTTCTTCAATTACGATTTGGTTTTGGAAACAGTTGATTGGTTTGTCTGTTGTTTCTATAGTGTACGTGAGCGATACTTCGCTGTGCATTGTAGCTCTGTCTGACTGTGCGTCGTCTTCCAAGGCATGAATATTATGCCGCGATAGCGCATCAGCAACGTAGTTTTCCTTCCCTGGCTTGTAATAGATGTTTGCATTATACTCGTCTATAAAAGCTTTCCAACGCCTGATTTTTGCGTTTGGATTGCGGTCAGATACTGCAAACGTCAGGGGTTGGTGGTCCGTAAAGATATTTAAATTTTTTACCCCGTACAGATAATTTCGGAGGGTTTTCAGGGCCCAGACTATAGCAAGTAATTCTCTTTCATTTGTTGCAAAGCTAAGTTCCCTATCTTTCAATGTCCTTGATATCATGGTGATTGGTTTTCCACCTTGGGATAAGACTGCCCCTAGACCAAAGGACGAAGCATCAGTTGTTAAATCAAACGCTTTCTTGTAGTCGGGGTAGAGTAACATTACATTTTCGGATGCGAGAACCTCTTTTAGTTTCTCAAATGCCGTGAGTTGACTCTCGTCGAATTTGACTGGTATTTTCGTTGATTGTCCAGCGCTAACTTTGCCGTTTTCGCCTTTTAAGATGTCGCTTATAGGTTTTGCTAAAGACGCGAAGTCTTTAATAAAACACCTATAGTAGCTTGCCAGCCCGAGGAATGATCTGACGTTAAACAGAGTTGTTGGTAATTCGTAGTTACGAATCGCTTCAACTTTACTTGGACATGTCTTTATACCTTTACTTGAGACCACGAAACCTAGATATTCGACGCTTTCTTTGAAAAAGTGTGACTTTTCTGGCGAAACTCTCATGTTGGCCTCGTATAGTCTATCTAAGACCCAGGCGATATGTTTGACGTGGTCTTCCATGTTTTCAGAAAAAATTATTACGTCGTCAACGTAAACGTAACAAGATTTTCCGATTTGGTCTCTGAGCACATCGTCAATGGCTCTTTGAAAAATACTAGGTGCATTTTTCAAGCCAAAAGGGAGCCTGCAAAACTCGTACTTTCCACTTCCCACAGAAAAAGCTGTCTTTTCTCTGTCCTTTTCAGCAAGTAAGATCTGGTGAAATCCGGATTTCAAATCTAGGGTTGTAAAATACTTTGCTGTACCTAAGTTGGATAAGATAGAGGCAATATTGGGGATTGGATATTTGTCATCTATTGTTTTTTGGTTAAGTTTTCTGAAGTCTATGACTAAACGCTTCTTTTTCCTTCCCCGTTCATCAGTACCTTTTTTATCTACAACCCAAACGGGGTTATTGTACGGTGAACGAGATGGACGTATTATACCGTTTCTTAACAGGTCTTGAGTTTCTGCGTTTACGAATTCCGATACGCCCATTGGTTATGGGTATAATTTGGAATATATGGGATCTTCATTTTCTGTTCTAATGGTGGCAATGATGTTGGTATTATACGGGAGTGCTTCATTTGGTTCCGCGAAGACTCCTGTTCGTTTCTTGAGCATCGTTTGAAAGTTTGTTGTTATGGCTTGAGGGGTTTCTATTTCTTTGGCATCTGTAAAATTTACGGCTGGGCATTTTAGAAATTTAATAGTCTCAGAAGTGCAGTTTGTTATTAACTTCTTATTTTTTAAATCTAATACGGCGTTGTTTTGGTTTAGTAAATCAAGTCCAATTATACCGTCAAATTTCGTAAGGTTTGGTAGTAAGAAAAATGTTGCGTTTGTGTTAAAAAGATGCATTGTACACTTCCTGTCAATATCGTTATATCCATGAATTGATTTTATTTGAAAGGGTTTTTCTACTGGCTTAATATGTTTTAATTCTTTTAGGGGTTTTATATAGTTTTTCGAGGCTCCTGTATCTATAAGTAATCTTATTGTCCTTCCTGCCACTGATCTTTCTATGGTAGCAGGGAGCCAAGTCTAAAAAATTGACCTGGTCGTATTCGTCGGATTCGTCTTCAATGTCTTCTGCCTCATTTTCCGCGATAGTCCGATATTCACTAGCGTCCTGTTCATATTCTGTATCTCTTGTTTCTAAGTGGTTAATTCTTTGCTGTTTCGGTCCTGTGAGTCGTGCACTACTATTATTTGGTCTCTTGTTTGTTTGTCCCTGTTTAGTGTAACTTTCATATTTTGTGTTTTGTTGTTGAGTCGACCACTGAGTTTGCTTTGAGGGAGTCGCGTTTTGCTGGTATTGCGTCGTCTGTCCGAAGCGAGCGGATGAGTCAACGTCCATTGGTTCAACTTGTTTTCGTCGTGGTGAGAATTCTTGTTTCTTATAGTATGGGCTTTTCCCTGGCTGGTTGTATTTTGGGTCTTGAGTTAGATTCCTATCTCTGCCTTGTTGTTTTTGTTCTGTTCTCTGAGCCTTTTCCTCTAAACTACGTGCAAAATTCGTGGCAAACATATAACGGTCATGGTTAGACTCGACTTCTTGGGCTAATGCCAGTGCAGAGGGAAGATCAGTTGGTCTAGCTGAGAATAGGACATCACTTAAAGCTTTCTTGGTACCTGAGATGAATACTCGTAGAGCGTCTGCTCTGTATTTCTCATTTAACGCAGAAGCCACGTTGGTGTCATAGGTCATGATTGTCTTATTTATGAGTAAAGTCAGTTTCTTCTCCACTTCGTCATAGTACTGTAGTAGTGTCAGATTTCCTTGACGGAGTGTTGACAGCTCTTGTTCAATTAGGTATATCGGTCGTTTGTCTGCGTACGTGAAATCTAATCGATTTATAATGGCCCTAAAATTCAGAGGAGTGTCAAACGAAGAGAGTACCATATCGGCGGCGTTTTTAATTTTGTTTCTTAATATTCCTAAAGCTTGATAATGTTTCGAACTACCATCATATTTCTCATATACTTTGTATGCGGTATGCGCAGCTTTCCTCCATGATACGTAAGTCCCATTTTTTCCTTCAAATTCTGGAAGGGATTTCATGATGTCAAGGGTTTCATTGCAAATGACGCTTGCCCTGATCTCGGCCTCTCTAAATGTTTCTACTTCAGGAGTGCTAACCTGTACAGAACCAATACGTTGTTCTATGTCGCGTAATTTCTGATCAAAGTTTTCTTTTTGGGTTCTTAATGCGCTTGTAACTGCGCCTTCTACAATCGCTCTTAACTGTTCGTTAGACAAAGACATTTTTATTTTTTCACCTGTTTCTATACTTTGAAATTTTTTTACTAAGTCTTGTATCTCGCTATCACTCATAACATGCAAATAAGATATGTGTAGTGCTTTTTTATAATTAAAATTGAATTGAACGGTTGGAATTGTATTTTAACAATTTTGATTTATTATTTTTTTGAACACCCTACTCACATGTTCTTATATTATGTTAGTAGAGCTGCTGGTTTTATGAACTGCTTCCTCGGTGATCTTTTGTTTTAGTTGCGTATTAGTTATAATTTGTAATGTTTTTTTTCACAATTTATTCGTTGAATATTTGTTTAATTGAGTTCGGTTTTTTTCGTTGGGCGCCAGTTATTTATTTTAAGTTCTCTTATTAGGTTAAACGCGTACGAGGTTACGGCGTTAACACGTGTTCCAAAAATGAGAAGACTTTGTAAATCTCGTGGCGATGACCGACGTTCTTTATTTTCCAAAATCGACTAACTAAACTTGACAGTCATTCTTATAATAGAAGCTAACCTTAAGCCCTGGAAACGCTGACTTGCATAAAGTACCAGGGATCGTATATCACAGCGCAGCAACATTGCGTTGTCGTGCAATGCCCACTTAAAACAGCTGATGTCGTAAGCATTTATGCTGAGAATGCATGGTCAGCTTTAATATTTATGTTCTGCTGATCAGCTGTGTTAACTTGTACATATTTTAGAGCTAAAATCAAATTATTAATCTTTATAATTTTACAACCAAATCCACCTTAAAAAATTTTTTCATAATTTTATCCGTTTAAATTAATTTATTGTAACCCATTATTACATAAGTATAAGCTACACCTTGATCTGATATAAATTTTAATAAAAATTATTGAATATTATTATTCTTATAAAATATTCTGATAACGACGGTATATAAACTGATTACAAACTTAAGTAAGGTCCATCGTGGATTATCGATTATAAAACAGGTTCCTCTGGATAGACTAAAATACCGCCAAATTTTTTAAGTTTCAAGAACATAACTACTACTGCTTAAGTATTAATACTTACATTTTAAATAATAGGGTATCTAATCATAGTTTTTTATTAAAATTTTCAAGTTTCAATTATATATTATATAAAAAATTTAAATTTAAAATTTCACTTAATAAATTTAATTATATTTAACAAAATTTAATTTAACTTTAACTCAAAAAATTCATTTGTACAATTAGTGTAACCGCGATTGCTGGCACCAATTTTATCTGTACTCTTTAATATTACTATATCTAAATTTCTTTAATTTATAAAATTAATTACTGCGGCTATAAATAATCTACTAATTTTTAAAATTAATAAAATTTCACACAAAAATTTACATATAAATCAAATTAATAACAAATGTTTAAGCCAAAATAAAACTTTAATATATTAATTTAATAAATATTTATAAAAATTTTATAAATTTTAATCAATTTAATAATTTATAATAATAATTTATTGCTAAAAATTTTTATTTTATTTAAATAATTAATTATAATCACTAAATCTGATAATATAAATGACCCCTTTATAAATTATCACAATTTTTTTAAAAATTATTAAATTTAATCATTATTAACTATTTTAATAAAAAAAAATTTCAAAAAAATTTTTAAGATAATTTCATTTAAAATACTACATTTTAGTTAACTTTAATTTTAATTAAAATTAAAATATAATAATTCATAAAAATCATAAATTTTTATAAACTAACAAATTTATAAAAATTTTTAATAATTTTAAAATTTATAAAATAATTAATAATTTAAAAATAAAAAAAAATATTAAAATTTCACAAAAATAATTAATATTTAATAATTTAATAACCCCAAAAAGAATAAGTAAATAACAGCAATTTTGTTACTTATAAAAATTCTTTCCTCTTTTTTTTTTTTTTAATTTTAAAAAATTAGTAAAAAAGAAAACTTATTTATGTTAAAATTTATAATTTAAAAAAAAAAAATTTATATACTAGACCTAGTTTAATAGATAATATATATATATATAAATATTTAATATATTATTATATAGTTAACAATTTAAATAAAAAATTTCGCAATCCAAAAATCATTACATTTATAGTAAAAAAAAATTTATATTTAAAAGATTTATCTAAATATTATTTTAATTTATATAAACTTATATAATTTTTATAAATTATTATATATTTATATATTTATATATTGTTGAAGATTTATATTAATATATATATCTATATAGAAAATTTTAATTATTTTAAAAAAATAATATTTAACTTTTAAAACATACTATAAAGTATTATTTTACTAAAAAAAATTACTTTTTAAAAAAAATCATATTTATAAAATTTTTATTAATTTTTAATTAATAAAATTTCAGCAATTTATTTAAAAAAAAAAAAAAACATTTTTTTAAATATTTATATACTAGATCTAGATTAATAGATATATATATATATATATATAAAAAAATATATATATATATATATATATATATATATATATATATATATATATATATATATATATATATATATATATATATATATATATATATATATATATATAGAATTAGATATATGTTATCAGTCGAATAAATGCCGCGACATATGCTAACAGCAACGCTAATGTAAATTAAAAGACGAAGTCAAAGTTAGATTATGACAACTTGCTTTATTGAACAATAGCTTAAGACTAAAGACAATTTTTGTTAAAGGCTCTTTTATAGGCTGCTGAAATTACGCAGCAGACAAAGATCAGTTGGACGCGTCGTTCTAAGAATTTCGGCTCGCAACATTATTCCTATGCAATAGCAAAAAATGCAACGGGATTTTGTCAGGCCGGCGCCACTATTTATGATTTGGTTATTTTCGCTTTATTCTAGATTTTCGTGATATAAGAAAATCCAGTATGAACTAGTTTTCAATATTCTATGTGTTGTGGACATTGTCAGTATGAATATGTCACTTCCCTCTCCTTAAGAGGTAAGCCTGCGACTCAAGAAGATACTTAAGGTAGTTTTGGTGATTTTGATATGATTTGGTTTCTAATACACTTATTAATTGTGGTTGTTTTATATATGAGCTTATTAATATTTTGAATACAACATTATTCAATTTATTCTTAACTATTTATGTGTTTGTAGCCATTATTATCGAGAGTATGACATAGTTTGAATAATATTAGTGGATTAAAATTGGGATATAGGACGTTGATATCATTAGTATTATGTAATTATTTTGACTTGATTTATTTTCTTTCGTTTTTTAAATTGTGTTTTATAGTAACGTGTAATTCTATTTCTGTTAGTAATTTGGTAATGATCTGGATCTAACTTTTCAACATTTTTATTGGCTTTAAAGGGATTTTCTAGTTTGCCCTTTTGTAACGGTCCTTTTCGATATCTGGTATCGATTTCGTATTCTTGTCGGTTATTGTTGATTTTATTTATTACTTTTTCTTTTTTTCTTGAATGTCTAATTTAGGTTGTCCAGCATATAGAAATATGTGTGCAGGAGTTTGTCCAGTTGTGTCATGTTTTGTTTTGTGATTGTAGATGTAGAGAATAGTTTCTATTTTACTGAGTTTATTTTCTTCGTCATTTAAGGTATTGATTATTCTAATTTTCTCGTTTATTGTTTTATGTAGTCGTTCGATGTCTGCTATTCCTGTTTTTGTTGTATTTAATTGTAATTCTATTCCTTCGCTTTCGAGCCATTTTTTTTAGTGCTAAACTGGAAAATGCGCCGTCTCGGTCAGCTTTTAATAATATTGGCTTTCCTAACTGATTAATTATACGCATTAATGCATTTTTGCATTCTATCCAATCTTTTGTTTTAATATTTTCAAGAGTAGCGAATTTTGAATAAGTATCTATGCAACTAAGATAGTGCTTGCCTTCAGAGGAATAAATGTCTATTACAAACTTATCGCGACAATGTTCGGGCTTGGGAGTAATTTTCATTGGCATATTTGTGTTTCTGTGTTCGGTTTTTGCTAGGTTGCAAATGTTGCATTCGTTTATTATATTTTGTGTTAGTAATTGGCTGTTAGGGAAATAGTAAGTTTCACAGAAGAGTTTATTTGTTTTTTGGATACCGGGGTGTAAGAGTTTTTCATGTGTTTTCAAAATAAGTTCCTTAAATTCGGCATATGAGTCTATATTTTTTAATTAACCTCTGCCTCGCATCATTGGTGGTGTAGAGTGCCAATATGTAGTCGATCCGGCTAACGAACGTGTACAGACTGTTCTTATCTCCAGTAAACTTCTCAATATTTTTAAGCTGGTTGATCACTTGTGTCATGTTGGCATCGGAGAGGGGTGATCAGGCCGGCGGGATTTTGTCAGGCCGGCGCCACTATTTATGATTTGGTTATTTTCGCTTTATTCTAGATTTTCGTGATATAAGAAAATCCAGTATGAACTAGTTTTCAATATTCTATGTGTTGTGGACATTGTCAGTATGAATATGTCACTATATATATATATATATATATATATAAATATTTAATATATTATTATATAGTTAACAATTTAAATAAAAAGTTTCGCAATCCAAAAATCATTACATTTATAGTAAAAAAAATCTATATTTAAAAGATTTATCTAAATATTATTTTAATTTATATACATTTATATAATTTTTATAAATTATTATATATTTATATATTGTTGAAAATTTACATTAATATATATATCTATATAGAAAATTATAATTATCTACAATATATTTATAATTTATTTGAAAAAATTACTATATAGTATTATTTAATTAAAAAAGTTATTTGTTTAAAAAAAATCAATATTTACAAAAAAAGTGCAATAAAAAAAAAAAAAAAGAAGAAGCAAAAACTATTAATAATGAATTGCCTGATAAAAAGGATTACCTTGATAGGGTAAATCATGTAGTATTCTACATTCATTAATAACTTTTATTGTTTTTTTTTTTGGAAGAATTTATATCTAATAGAATTAAACTATTTCTAAAAGTATCAAAAACTTTTGTGCATCGTACACTAAAATATAATAATTTAAAAAGTTAAGCTAATCAAGCTACTGGGTTCATACCCCATTTATAAAGGTTTTAATCCTTTTCTTTATAATTTTTAATAATTCTTCAAAAATTTTATTTATATTAATAATAATTATTGGAACTTCAGTTACAGTTACTTCTAATTCTTGATTAGGAGCTTGAATAGGTCTTGAAATTAATTTATTGTCTTTTATCCCCCTTATAAGAGATAGTAATAATTTAAAATCTACTGAAGCTTCTTTAAAGTATTTTTTAACTCAAGCTCTTGCTTCAACTGTATTATTATTTTCTATAATTTTGTTAATATTCAAGAATAATATAAATTATGAAACAAACAGATCTTTTATTTCTATAATTATTTTATCAACTTTACTAATAAAAAGAGGGGCAGCTCCTTTTCATTTTTGATTCCCAAATTTAATAGAGGGTTTAACATGAATAAATTCACTTTTATTAATAACTTGGCAAAAAATTGCCCCTTTAATGTTAATTTCATATTTAAATTTAAAAATTCTTTTATTAGTTAGTGTAATTTTATCAGTAGTTATTGGAGCCTTAGGGGGATTAAACCAAACTTCTTTACGAAAATTAATAGCTTATTCTTCAATTAACCATTTAGGATGAATACTTAGAGCTTTAATAATTAGTGAGTCAATTTGATTTATTTACTTTTTATTTTATTCATTTTTATCTTTTACTTTAACTTTTATATTTAATATTTTTAAATTATTTCATTTAAATCAATTATTTTCTTGATTTTCTCAAAATAAATAAATTTTTTATCTTTAGGAGGATTACCCCCATTTTTAGGATTTTTCCCTAAATGAATCGTAATCCAACAAATAACTTTTTGTAATCAATATTTTCAATTATTTATTATATTAATATCAGCATTAATTACTTTATTTTTTTATTTACGAATCTGTTATTCAGCATTTATACTAAATTATTACGAAAATAATTGAGTATTAAATTGACAAATTAATAATTTTATAATAAAATTATACTTACTAATAACATTTTTTTCAATTTTTGGTATATTCCTAATTTCATTATTTTATATAATATTTTAAGCTAAGGCTTAAGTTAAATAAACTAATAGCCTTCAAAGCTGTAAATATAGGAATACCCTTTAAGCCTTAGTAAATTTTACACCTTCAAAATTGCAGTTTGATATCATTGTTGACTATAAGACTTTTATTTTTAATTGATTAAGAAGAATAATTCTTATAAATAGATTTACAATCTATTGCCTAAACTTCAGCCACTTAATCGCGACAATGATTATTGTCAACATATCACAAAGATATTGGAACTTCATATTTTATTTTCGGAGCTTGAGCAGGAATAGTGGGAACATCATTAAGTATCCTAATTCGAGCTGAATTAGGACACCCCGGTGCTTTAATTGGAGACGACCAAATTTATAATGTAATCGTTACTGCACATGCTTTTGTTATAATTTTTTTATAGTAATACCTATTATAATTGGTGGATTTGGAAATTGATTAGTTCCTTTAATATTAGGAGCTCCTGATATAGCTTTCCCTCGAATAAATAATATAAGATTTTGACTTCTTCCTCCTGCTTTATCTCTTTTATTAGTAAGAAGTATAGTTGAAAATGGAGCTGGAACAGGATGAACTGTTTACCCACCTCTATCATCAGGAATCGCTAATGGAGGAGCTTCTGTAGATTTAGCTATTTTTTCTTTACATTTAGCCGGAATCTCTTCAATTTTAGGAGCAGTTAATTTTATTACCAATGTAATTAATATAAGATCAACAGGAATTACTCTTGATCGCATACCTTTATTTGTTTGATCAGTCGTAATTACTGCACTTTTATTATTACTATCACTTCCAGTTTTAGCCGGAGCTATTACTATATTATTAACTGATCGAAATTTAAATACATCATTTTTTGACCCAGCGGGAGGAGGAGACCCAATTCTTTACCAACATTTATTTTGATTTTTTGGTCATCCTGAAGTCTATATTTTAATTTTACCCGGATTTGGAATAATTTCTCATATTATTAGTCAAGAATCAGGGAAAAGGAAACTTTCGGATCTTTAGGAATAATTTATGCTATACTTACAATTGGTTTACTTGGATTTATTGTTTGAGCTCATCATATATTCACTGTAGGAATTGATGTAGATACTCGAGCTTACTTCACATCTGCAACTATAATTATTGCTGTTCCTACAGGTATCAAAATTTTTAGTTGATTAGCAACTTTACATGGAGCACAACTTACATACTCTCCTGCTATTTTATGAGCTTTAGGGTTTGTATTTTTATTTACAGTTGGAGGTTTAACAGGAGTTGTATTAGCTAATTCTTCAGTTGATATTATTTTACATGATACATACTACGTAGTAGCTCATTTTCACTATGTTTTATCTATAGGAGCTGTATTTGCAATTATGGCGGGATTTATTCATTGGTACCCTTTATTTACTGGACTAACATTAAATAATAAGTGATTAAAAAGTCAATTTATTATTATATTTATTGGAGTAAATCTTACTTTTTTCCCTCAACATTTTCTTGGATTAGCTGGGATACCTCGTCGATATTCTGATTATCCAGATGCTTACACAACATGAAATGTAATTTCAACAATTGGTTCATCTATTTCACTTTTAGGAATTTTATTTTTTTTCTATATTATTTGAGAAAGTCTTGTATCACAACGACAAGTTATTTATCCTATTCAATTAAATTCTTCAATTGAATGATATCAAAATACCCCACCTGCTGAACATAGATATTCTGAATTACCTTTATTAACTAATTAATCATTCTAATATGGCAGATTAGTGCAATGGATTTAAGCTCCATATATAAAGTATTTAACTTTTATTAGAAACTATTAATGTCAACATGAGCTAATTTAGGTCTTCAAGATAGTGCTTCTCCTTTAATAGAACAATTAATTTTTTTTCATGATCATGCCTTATTAATTTTAGTAATAATTACTGTATTAGTTGGATATCTTATATTTATACTATTTTTCAATAAATATGTAAATCGATTTCTTTTACACGGTCAATTAATTGAAATAATTTGAACTATTCTTCCTGCAATTATTTTTTTATTTATTGCATTCCCTTCCTTACGACTTTTATATCTTTTAGATGAAATTAATGAACCTTCTGTAACTTTAAAAAGAATTGGTCATCAATGATATTGAAGTTATGAATATTCAGATTTCAATAATATTGAATTTGATTCTTATATAATTCCGACAAACGAATTAACAACAGATGGGTTCCGTCTTTTAGATGTTGATAATCGAATCGTTTTACCTATAAATTCTCAGATTCGAATCAAACAAATTTTTTTATTAACCGCCCAGGATTATTTTACGGACAATGTTCAGAAATTTGTGGAGCTAATCATAGTTTTATACCTATTGTAATTGAAAGAGTTCCTGTAAACTATTTTATTAAATGAATTTCTAATAATCTAAATTCATCACAAGATGACTGAAAGTAAGTACTGGTCTCTTAAACCATTTTATAGTAAATTAACGATTACTTTTTGTGAAAAAATTAGTTAAACTTATAACATTAGTATGTCAAACTAAAATTATTAAATTTTTAATATTTTTTAATCCCTCAAATAGCCCCTATTAGATGACTTTTATTATTTTTTACTTTCTCAATTATTTTTATTCTATTTTGTTCACTAAATTATTATTCATATATACCTTCTTCTCCTAAATCAAATGAATTAAAAAGAATTAATTTAAATTCAATAAATTGAAAATGATAACCAATTTATTTTCTGTATTTGACCCATTATCAATTTTTGGTTTATCACTAAATTGAATTAGAACATTTTTAGGACTTTTAATAATTCCTTCAGCTTATTGGCTAATACCTTCTCGATATAATATTTTTTGAAATTCAAGTTTACTAACCTTACACAAGGAATTTAAAACATTATTAGGACCTTCAGGCCATAACGGTTCAACATTTATTTTTATTTCATTATTTTCTTTAATTTTATTTAATAATTTTATAGGCTTATTTCCATATATTTTTACAAGAACAAGCCATTTAACATTAACCTTATCTTTAGCTCTACCTTTATGATTATCTTTTATAATTTATGGATGGAATAATCATACCCAACATATATTTGCGCATTTAGTTCCTCAAGGTACTCCGGCTATTCTTATACCTTTTATAGTATGTATTGAAACAATTAGAAATATTATTCGACCAGGTACTCTAGCTGTACCATTAACACCTAATATAATTGCAGGACATTTACTATTAACTTTATTAGGTAATACAGGCCCTTCAATATTTTATATTTTAGTTACATTTTTATTAATCGGACAAATTGCTTTATTAGTTTTAGAATCTGCTGTAGCTATAATTCAATCTTATGTATTCGCTGTTTTAAGAACTTTATACTCTAGAGAAGTAAATTAATTTTATTTATTAAATGTCAACACATTCAAATCACCCATTTCATCTCGTTGATTATAGCCCATGACCTTTAACAGGTGCAATTGGAGCTATAACAACTGTTTCAGGAATAATTAAATGATTCCATCAATATGATACTTCTTTATTTTTATTAGGAAATATTATTACAATTCTTACTGTTTACCAATGATGACGAGATGTATCCCGAGAAGGTACATACCAAGGACTACACACATATGCTGTAACTATTGGATTACGATGAGGAATAATTTTATTTATTTTATCTGAAGTTTTATTTTTTGTAAGATTTTTCTGAGCTTTTTTTCACAGCAATTGAGTTAGGAGCTTCATGACCTCCAGCTGGTATTATTTCATTTAATCCATTTCAAATCCCTTTATTAAATACAGCAATTTTATTAACATCAGGAGTTACAGTAACATGAGCTCACCATAGTTTAATAGAAAGAAATCACTCTCAAACAACTCAAGGTTTATTTTTTACAGTCCTATTAGGAATTTATTTTACTATACTATAAGCATATGAATATATTAAAGCCCCATTCACAATTGCAGACTCAGTTTATGGTTCTACATTTTATATGGCTACTGGATTCCATGGTGTTCATGTTTTAATTGGGACAACTTTTTTATTAATTTGTTTATTACGACATTTAAATAATCATTTTTCAAAAAACCGTCATTTTGGATTTGAAGCTGCAGCTTGATATTGACATTTTGTAGATGTAGTTTGGTTATTTTTATATATCACAATTTATTGATGAGGAGGTTAATCATCTTATAATTATCTATATAGTATAAAAGTATATATGACTTCCAATCATAAGGTCTGTTAATAATAGTATAGATAATTTTTTCAATTATTATAATAATCTCATTTATTGTAATAATTTTAGCTTAAATTTTATCAAAAAAAACTTTGGTTGACCGAGAAAAAAGTTCTCCCTTTGAATGCGGATTTGACCCAAAATCTTCTTCTCGTCTCCCATTTTCTCTTCGATTTTTTTTAATCCCGATTATTTTTTTAATTTTTGATGGAGAAATTGCATTAATTTTACCCATAATCATTATTTTTAAATTTTCAAACTTATTTGTTTGAACAATAACATCAATTATTTTTATTCTAATTTTATTAATTGGACTTTATCATGAATGAAATCAAGGAATATTAAACTGATCAAATTAATACGAACTTAGGGTTGTAGTTAAATATAACATTTGATTTGCATTCAAAAAGTATTGAATTTTCAATCTACCTTATATTTTAATGAATATGAAGCGATTAATTGCAATTAGTTTCGACCTAATCTTAGGTAAATTTACCCTTATTCTTTTTAATTGAAACCAAAATAGAGGTCTATCACTGTTAATGATAAAATTGAGAGTTATCTCCAATTAAGGAAGTGTGATGTTCAAGTAAAAGCTGCTAACTTTTTTCTTTTAATGGTTAAATTCCATTTACACTTCTATTTATATAGTTTAAATAAAACTTTACATTTTCATTGTAAAAATAAAATTCTTTTTTTTATAAATTACTATAATTAATTCACAATATTCAAAGGTTTAACAACCACCATAACATCTTCAATGTTATACTCTAAATGTGAGCTATTTGAATTTATAAAATTATAAAAAATATTGTTAAAATTAAAATTCAAAATACAAATAATATTAAATAAATTTTTAATCTATTATTATGTATTAAAAATAAAGTTTGAGAAAAATTTACTAATTTTCTGTATAAATGTTGTCCTCCAAAATATTCTGATCAGCCTTGGTCAAAACTTTAACAAACAATTTGTCCATAATTTAAAGGAAAATAAATTAACCCATAAGTTCTAATATAAGGCATAAATCATATAGAACCCATAAAATTTGTTCAAGCATGAAATCTTAAAGATTTATTAATTCTGTATAAATTTCTCAAAGAAATTAAATAACCTATAAACCCTCCTACAATACAAACAAATAAAATTAATAATTTTATATAAATAGGTAAACAAATTATATCCGGTGTAGGAAAAATTAATCAATTTAATATACTTCCACCAACAATTCTTATAATTAATAAACCTAATATCCCTCGCAATATAACTCACCCTTCATCATTTAATATATTTAAACTTCTACAATTTAAATCTCCTGTTATTGAATAATAAACTAACCGAAAAGAATAACAAACAGTCAACCCAGTAGAAAAAAAATAAAGAAAAAAAGAAAATATATTAATGTTTCTAATTATGACAACTTCTAAAATTAAATCCTTTGAATAAAACCCAGCTAAAAAAGGTATCCCGCACAAAGCTAAATTAGAAACATTAAAACAAGCAGAACTAAGAGGTATATGAATTCTTAACCCCCCTATTAATCGAATGTCTTGTGAATTATTTATATTATGAATAATTGCCCCAGCACATATAAATAGTAAAGCTTTAAATAACGCATGAGTCAATAAATGAAATATTGCTAATTTATAAAATCCTATAGATAAAATTCTCATTATTAATCCAAGTTGACTTAAAGTAGATAAAGCAATAATATTTTTTAAATCAAATTCAAAATTAGCCCCTAATCCTGCTATAAATATTGTCAATCCAGATAATAATAATAAAAATTGACCCAATCATCTATTTGCTAATAAAATATTAAATCGAATTAATAAATATACCCCCGCTGTTACTAAGGTTGAAGAATGAACTAAAGCAGACACAGGAGTTGGGGCTGCTATAGCCGCTGGTAGCCAAGAAGAAAATGGAATTTGAGCTTTTTTTGTTATAGCAGCTAATATAACCAAACTCCCAATTAATTTTATTTCATATTCATTTTGTATAATCTCTAAATAAAATACATAATTTCATCTCCCATAATTTAATATTCAAGCAATTGCCAACAATAGAGCCACATCCCCGATACGATCCGATAAAGCAGTTAATATCCCAGCATTATATGATTTAATATTTTGAAAATAAATCACTAAACAATATGAAACTAACCCTAAACCATCTCATCCAAGTAAAATTCTAATTAAATTTGGTCTAATAATTAATATCATTATTGATAAAACAATTATTAATACTAATATAATAAATCGATTAATATTTACATCTCTTCTTATATACTCTTTTCTGTAATAAATTACTAAAGAAGCAATTATTAAAACAAAAGATATAAACAAAAGACTTATTCAATCAAATAAAAAAGTTATAACAATTGAAACTGAATTTAATGACACTAACTCTCACTCAATAAAAAAAACTATATCATTTATTAAAAAATTTAATCTTAAAATAAAACACGATATTCTAATAAAAATTAAATTAATAAATCTAATTCTACAAATTGATATATATTTCATGATCTAAAATGAATTCATCATATCACTAACACCACAAATTAGTATTTTTATTAAACTATTTAAATAAAGTCATAATATACATGTTTCACTCTTTATAATTAATAAATTAAAGGTAATCAATGTAATAGCAACAATAAATATTCACGAATTTTACCACCTCTAAAAGCATAAGCCCCGGAAAAAATTTTTCCGTGTTGTCTAAAGGAATATAAATACAAGGTATAAGCAGCTCTAAAAAAAGATAATAAAGATAATATAATTATTGAAACTCATGACCAAGAAACAATTCTATTAATTAATGAAATTTCTCCTAATAAATTTAATGTAGGAGGAGCAGCTATATTTGCTGATCTTAATAAAAATCATCATAATGCTATAGCAGGTATAAAATTTAATATTCCCTTATTAATTAATAAACTTCGTCTTCCTAATCGTTCATAAGAAATATTCGCCAAACAAAATAACCCAGATGAACAAAGCCCATGAGCAAGTATTAATCTGTAAGAACCGCATAAACCTCAATATCTTATTGTTAATAGCCCTGCTAATACAATTCCTATATGAGCTACAGAAGAATATGCAATTAAAGCTTTTAAATCAGTTTGACGTAAACATACTAAACTAACTAAAACCCCTCCTACTAAAATAATTCTAATTCAAACAAATCTATATTTTAAATTTATAAGTTGTATTATTCTAATAACTCGCAATATACCATAACCTCCTAACTTTAATATAATACCAGCTAAAATTATTGATCCTGATACGGGTGCTTCAACATGAGCTTTTGGTAATCACAAGTGAACTAAAAATATTGGTATTTTTACTAAAAATTCGCTTATTATGCAAAAATACAACAAATCGTAATTAAATATAAAATTATTTATTAAATAAAAATTTATTGTTCCTATTTTATTTATTATATAAAAAATACCAATTAATATTGGTAAAGAAACTAACAAAGTATAGAATAATAAATAAATTCCTGCTTGTAAACGTTCCGGCTGATACCCTCATCCAAAATTAAAAATAAAGTAGGAATTAATCTTCTTTCAAAAAATAAATAAAATATAAATAATCTTATTCTTCTAAAAGTTAAAACTAAAAATAAGACTAATATAATAATATTTAATGAAAATAAATTTTTATAATTGTTATACTTATTAATTCTTTCACTTGCCATAATTATTAATGAACAAATTCATAAACTTAATAAAATTAATCCATAAGATAATATATCCCCCCCTAAAAAATAGGAAATACTTGTTCAATAATTTAAAAAATTATTTATTAACAATATAACAAATCTAATGAAAAATAATATAACCTGCACCATTCAAAATAAATTATTTATAAAACAAAGAGGACATAAAAAAATCAAAAAAAAAATTAATTTGAACATTATATAATTCTAAAAGATTGAAAATAATCATTTCCATGAGTTCGAATTATCGAAACTAAAATTGATAGTTCTAAAGCCCCTTCACATACACTAAAAGTTAAAAATATTATTCTAAAGTAGTTTTCATAACTTAATATATTTAAATATAAAAACAATAAAAAAAATAAAATAAGAACAATAAATTCTAAACTTAAAAGCATAGAAAGTAAATGTTTACGATTTGACACAAAACAAAATAACCCAAAAATAAATAAAATTACAGGTAAACTTCAATACAAAATTATAATCATTAGTTTTAATAGTTTATTAAAAACATTGGTCTTGTAAATCAAATATAAGAATATTTCTTTTAAAACTTCAAGAGGAAAGAATTTCTTTTTCATTAATCCCCAAAATTAATATTTTATATAAACTACCTCTTGAAATTCTTCAATTAATTCTTTATGCAATAATTTTTTTCACTTCAATTATTTTTATTAATATAATCCATCCATTAGCTATAGGTTTAACACTATTAATTCAAACAATTTTAATTTGTTTAATTACAGGCTTAATAACAAAAACTTTTTGATTTTCATATATTTTATTTTTAATTTTTTTAGGGGGTATACTAGTTTTATTTATTTATGTTACTTCTTTAGCTTCTAATGAAATATTTAATTTATCTATCAAACTAACTTTAATTTGTTTTATTTTTATATTTTTAAGAATTTTTGTATTTCTATTTATTGACAAAAATTATTTTAATTTTTTTTTTATGAATAACGAAATACAAAATATTTCAAACATCTATTCTTATTTTCCAGAAAATACACTTTCTCTTAATAAACTTTATAACTCCCCAACAAATTTTGTAACAATTTTATTAATAAATTATTTATTAATTACTTTAATTGTTGTTGTAAAAATTACAAAACTATTCAAGGGACCTTTACGTTTAATAAACTAATGAATAAACCTTTACGAACTTCACACCCCTTATTAAAAATCGCTAATAATGCATTAGTCGATTTACCCGCACCAATTAATATCTCTGCATGATGAAATTTTGGATCATTATTAGGATTATGTTTAATTATTCAAATTTTAACCGGTTTATTTTTAGCTATACATTACACAGCAGACGTAAATATAGCTTTTAACAGAGTAAATCATATCTGCCGAGATGTAAATTATGGTTGATTATTACGAACTATGCACGCTAATGGAGCCTCTTTTTTTTATTTGTATCTATCTACATGTTGGACGTGGAATTTATTACGGATCTTATTTATTCACCCCAACATGAATAATTGGTGTAATTATTTTATTTTTTGTTATAGGAACTGCTTTTATAGGTTATGTTCTACCTTGAGGACAAATATCTTTTTGAGGAGCAACAGTTATTACAAATTTATTATCAGCGGTACCTTACATAGGACTTGATTTAGTACAATGAATTTGAGGAGGATTCGCAGTCGATAACGCAACTTTAACACGATTCTTCACTTTTCATTTCATTTTACCTTTTATTGTTTTAGCAATAACAATAATTCATTTATTATTTCTACATCAAACTGGATCAAATAACCCTATTGGATTAAATTCAAATACAGATAAAATTCCATTTCATCCTTACTTTACTTACAAGGATATTGTTGGTTTTATTATCATAATTTTCCTACTAATTTCTTTAATTTTAATTAACCCTAATTTACTTGGAGACCCAGATAATTTTATCCCTGCTAACCCTCTTGTTACTCCTGCTCATATTCAACCTGAATGATATTTTTTATTTGCTTATGCCATCCTTCGTTCTATTCCTAATAAATTAGGTGGAGTTATTGCTCTAGTTCTTTCAATTGCTATTTTAATAATTCTCCCCTTTTACAATTTAAGAAAATTCCGGGGAATTCAATTTTACCCAATTAATCAAATTCTATTTTGAATTATAGTTGTTACTGTAATTTTACTGACTTGAATTGGAGCCCGCCCAGTTGAAGAACATTATGTATTAATTGGACAAATTTTAACGGTAATTTATTTTTTATATTATTTAATTAATCCAATCGTTAATAAATGATGAGATAATTTATTAAATTAGTTAATGAGCTTGAATAAGCATATGTTTTGAAAACATAAGATAGAAATTTTATTTTCTATTAACTTTACTAAATTTAATTCATAATAATAAAGAAAATAATAAAATTTTAAAACCAATAAAAAATAATAAATAATTTAAAGAAAATGATAAAAAACATTTTCAAGCTAAATATATTAACTTATCATAACGAAACCGAGGTAAAGTACCTCGAACCCAAATAAAAACAAATGAAATTAATATTAACTTAAAATAAAATAATAAATTAAATACATCACACCCTAAAAAAATTACACGAAATAATATTCTTATAAATAAAATTCTTGCATATTCTGCTAAAAAAATTAATGCAAAACCCCCTCTTCTATATTCTACATTAAACCCTGAAACTAATTCAGATTCTCCTTTAGCAAAATCAAAAGGAGTTCGATTAGTTTCAGCCAAAGAAATAGTAATTCAAACTAATGCTATAGGAAAAAGAATAATTAAAAACCAAATATAAGATTGATAATAATAAAAATATAAAAAATTATACCCTCCAATTAAAAATACAAAAGAAAGTAAAATTAAAGCTAATCTAACTTCATAAGAAATTGTTTGAGCAACAGCTCGTAAACCCCCTAATAACGCATAATTTGAATTAGATGATCAACCCGCTACTATAACTATATAAACTCCTAATCTTGTACAACATAAAAAAATAGCCCTCTTAAATTAAATGAATATAATTTAATAAAAAACTAAAGATAAAAATAAAGATAAAATTGGAGAAATATAATATCTTAAATAATTTGATAATAAAGGATAAGTTTGTTCTTTTGTAAATAACTTAATCGCATCACAAAAAGGCTGAGGAATTCCTATTAATCCAACTTTATTAGGACCTTTACGAATCTGGATGTATCCTAAAACTTTCCGCTCTAATAAAGTTAAAAAAGCCACTCTTACAAGTACACAAATAATTAATAATAAACTCCCAATTAAAGACATAATTAATTCTATATAAAACAAGTACTATTTGTAAATAAAATTACATAAATAAATTCTAAATTTATTGCACTAATCTGCCAAAATAGCTTTTTAATTAATAGTATTCAAATTAAAAATATAATTATTTTAATATTTGGTCCTTTCGTACTAAAATATTACAATTTTTTAAAGATAGAAACCAACCTGGCTTACGCCGGTTTGAACTCAGATCATGTAAGAATTTAAAAGTCGAACAGACTTAAAATTTGAGCGGCTACACCCAAAATTATATCTTAATCCAACATCGAGGTCGCAATCTTTTTTATCGATATGAACTCTCCAAAAAAATTACGCTGTTATCCCTAAAGTAACTTAAATTTTTAATCATTATTAATGGATCAATTATTCATAAATTAATGAATTACTATAATTAAAAGTTTTTTAAATTTTAATATCACCCCAATAAAATATTTTATTTTATTATAATAAAATTAATCTTTACAATTAAAATAAATAAAATATAAAGATTTATAGGGTCTTCTCGTCTTTTAAATAAATTTTAGCTTTTTGACTAAAAAATAAAATTCTAAAAAGAAATTAAATGAAACAGTTAATATTTTGTCCAACCATTCATTCCAGCCTTCAATTAAAAGACTAATGATTATGCTACCTTTGCACAGTTAGAATACTGCGGCCATTTAAAATTTCAGTGGGCAGGTCAGACTTTAAATTTATTTCAAAAAGACATGTTTTTGTTAAACAGGCGAACATTATTTTTGCCGAATTCTTTATACAATCTTTTCATTTAAATTTATATCTACAATATAATATACTAATTTTATCATTATTACTTAATTTTAAAAATTAAAATTAATATTTCAATAAATAATTAAAATATAATAAATAATTTATTTTATAAAATAAATTATAACATAATTTTAAACAATTGCTAATTCTAAGCATATATTTATTAAATTTATTTATTATTTATAAAACTTTATTTTATAGCTTATCCCATAAAATATTAAATTTGTAAATCATTTAATTAAAAAAATTATTAAATAAATTTACAAATTCTGAATTAAATTCATTTCTTGAAAAACTAGATACCTTTAAAAACGAATAACATTTCATTTCTAATATAATATTATAAATAATTTTACTACATTAACTTATATACTATATTAACTCTTTTAAAATCGAGAAAAATATTTTCAATATTTTTTATTTAATAAACACTGATACACAAGGTACAATAAATTAAATTTTCTTTTAAAATAAAAATTTTTCAAATTATTTCAATTTTCTTTTACAATACTATTAAACTATTATTAAATTTATTTTTTCTTTAAACAATACTAAAACTTTTTACTATAAAATTATTTTTAATACTTTCAATTAAAATAAATAAAATTAATAAATAAAATCTAATCAATTTATATTGATTTGCACAAAAATCTTTTCAATGTAAATGAAATGCTTTACTAAATAAGCTTTAAAATGTCATTCTAGATACACTTTCCAGTACATCTACTATGTTACGACTTATCTTACCTTAAAAATAAAAGCGACGGGCGATTGGTACATATTTTAGAGCTAATATCAAATTATTAATCTTTATAATTTTACAACCAAATCCACCTTCAAAAATTTTTTCATAATTTTATCCGTTTAAATTAATTTATTGTAACCCATTATTACATAAGTATAAGCTACACCTTGATCTGATATAAATTTTAATAAAAATTATTGAATATTATTATTCTTATAAAATATTCTGATAACGACGGTATATAAACTGATTACAAACTTAAGTAAGGTCCATCGTGGATTATCGATTATAAAACAGGTTCCTCTGGATAGACTAAAATACCGCCAAATTTTTTAAGTTTCAAGAACATAACTACTACTACTTAAGTATTAATATTTACATTTTAAATAATAGGGTATCTAATCCTAGTTTTTTATTAAAATTTTCAAGTTTCAATTATATATTTTATAAAAAATTTAAATTTAAAATTTCACTTAATAAATTTAATTATATTTAACAAAATTTTTTTTTTGAAAAATTTTTGTGGGCTTTTTTTTTTTTTTTTTTTTTTTTTTTTATTTTTTTTTATAAAATAATTTTTTTTTTTTTTTTTTTTTTTTTTTATTTTTTTTTTTTTTTTTTTTTTTAAATTTTTTTTTTTAATATAAAATATTTAATAATTTAATAACCCCAAAAAGAATAAGTAAATAACAGCAATTTTGTTACTTATAAAAATTCTTTCCTCTTTTTTTTTTTTGTAATTTTAAAAAATTAGTAAAAAAGAAAACTTATTTATATTAAAATTTATAATTTTTTAAAAAAAATTTTATATACTAGATCTAGATTAATAGATAATATATATATATATAAATATTTAATATATTATTATATAGTTAACAATTTAAATAAAAAATTTCGCAATCCAAAAATCATTACATTTATAGTAAAAAAAATCTATATTTAAAAGATATATCTAAATATTATTTTAATTTATATAAATTTATATAATTTTTATAAATTATTATATATTTATATATTGTTGAAGATTTATATTAATATATATATCTATATAGAAAATTTTAATTATTTAAAAAAAATAATATTTAATTTTTAAAAAATACTATAAAGTATTATTTTTACTAAAAAAATTACTTTTTAAAAAAATCAATATTTATAAAATTTTTATTAATTTTTAATTAATAAAATTTCAGCAATTTATTTTAAAAAAAAAAAAACATTTTTTTAAATATTTATATACTAGATCTAGATTAATTGATAATATATATATATATATATATAGTGATATATTCATACTGACAATGTCCACAACACATAGAATATTGAAAACTAGTTCATACTGGATTTTCTAGATTAAAGCGAAAATAACCAAATCATAAATAGTGGCGCGGCCTGACAAAATCCCGTTGCATTTTTTGCTATTGCATAGGAATAATGTTGGAGCCGAAATTCTTAGAAGGACGCGTCCAACTGATTTTGTCTGCTGCGTAATTTCAGAGCCTATAAAAGAGCCTTTAACAGATTTCTTTAGTCTTAAGCTATTGTTCATAAAGCAAGTTGTCATAATCTAACTTTGACTTCGTCTTTTAATTTACTTAGCGTTGCTGTTAGATATGTCGCGGCATTTATTCGACTCATAACTATATCTAATGGCGCAGCGGTAGGATGACAATAAATTGTGGACCATCTGATGAATAATAAGTTATTAATTCTTTTTGTCCCGTTTCGCATGTAAAATAAGAAAGTGGTAAGTTTTAAAACATAACCTGAAGTGAGTGAAAACCGAAATTCGCAAATGCCAAAGCCGCAGATTGTGATTGTGTAAATAAAAATAATAAAATAAATTGAATATCAAGAAGAGCGATAGAATCGAAGAGAAATATCCAGAGATTTGGTTATCTAAAAACATTCGAAGTGTATTGTGAAAAATGAAAATTAATAAATTAAGTGAATAATTAAGTGAATATTTAAAATATTTGAACAATTAATAAATTAGTATACAAATTAAGTGAATATACTTAAAATATTGAACAATAATAAATTAAGTGAATATATTAAACAAAAAGATTTACAATAAAAAGAAACTGAAATAAAAAATAAAATAAAAAATTATACTTTATTTACAAATAAATATCAAATGAGGAGACGCAACAACCCTCTCGATCCAACATGACACAAGTGATCAACCAGCTTAAAAATTTGAGAAGTTTACTGGAGATAAGAACAGTCTGTACACGTTCGTTAGCCGGATCGACTACATATTGGCACTCTACACCACCAATGATGCGAGGCAGAGGTCAATACTTTTTGGACTTGTGGAAAGCTGCATCAGCAGTAAAGTTATGCTATCTCTTGGCATAAACAATTTGACAACATGGACAGATCTTCGAAAACAACTAATTTTGAACTACAAGACGCAAACCCAGAACCACGTCTTATTGGAGGACTTCAGAAACACCCCATTTAAAGGCAACGTGAAAGCTTTTCTGGAAGAAGCAGAACACCGTAGGCAGACATTGGCGAGTAAGCTAGAACTAGAAAATAATTTAGACGAAAAAACATTGTATGCGCGGTTAATTAAAACCAGTATTGAAAACTTAATCCAAAAACTACCCACACACATTTGCATTCGGATAATAAATTGCGAAATTTCCGATTTAAGATCTTTAATAAACATATTACAAGAAAAAAACCTTTATGATGAACCCTGTCTAATTCCAAATCAAAACAAAGAAAAACAAGATAAAAACTTCAAGCCATCAAATTCCAATCCCAATATTCAAAAGTTTCCTACATTTCTCCAACCAAACCATTCCTATGTCCCATATCGACCCTATTTTCAACAACCATATCTTCCACCAACACCTAATTATACTAACCATAACAATATTTCACCTAATCATTATTCACCTCGACCAATACAACCAACCCCTAATCCAGTCAGACCAGTTCTTAGACAAAACCAATTTGACATTAATCGCTTCGGGCAAGTAGCTCCACAACAAATCCCTGGCATACCTAACCAACCAACAAAGCGTTTAGACCTGCAGAAAGCCGACAAAGCAAAATGAGCATAGACAAAGAGACTAGAAACCAAGAAGAATTAAATTATCACGATTCATGCAGCAAGAATATTATAATCAATTAGCTTCTTTTCCCGAACACTATCCTCAATATTACCAAGAACAAACTTCCCACAAATCTCAGACTACACATACACACAAACAGCCACAGCCGAACATGAGCAGAACAACCAATAATAGAAATCGAGAAAGCCGAAAATTTTCAGCCCAGCCTCGGAAACCAACAATCATAGTTATCACTTATAAGGGCAAAATTTAAAATTTTAATAGATCAGGATTCTGTAAATTGATGACATCCAATGTTTTTAATTTACCAATTCATGATACCGATTGTCTTATCCAAACCAGCAATGGTCCTTTACTATCACAAAAAAAGTGAATGTCCTTTCCAACAACTTTTCAAAAGTAATATGAATTTCTTCTACATCCATTTTCACCAGATTATGATCTATTAATTGGTAGAAAACTTCTTCAGAAGCACAAGCCGTCATAGATTATAATTCCAAATTGTAAATTTATACAATCGAAAGTTAAATTATTACGATTTCCGACCACTAACTTAAACCATTTGTTGTTCAATAAATCCTAATCTAATCAACACTTCAAAAATCCAATCAGAGATAATTCAAAAAATGAAGAATTTAGAACTCAAGCCTTTCCGACTAGAACACTTAAATGAAGAAGAAAATTTATTTATAAGCTTGTTGAAACATTCAACACATCAGTTCAGAGAAGGCGACAAACTTAGTTTCAGTAATCAAGAAAAGCTTTATTAACATACTCACATTCACCTTTGTCACAAAACCATACAGTTTCCACAAGCTACGAACAAGAAGTTGAACAACAATTCAGATATCTAGATAAGGATTATCGCCCCAGCAATTCCCCTTTTGTAGTCTTATGGATTGTCCAAAAAAACAAGACGCGTCAGGCAAACAAAAGTTTAGAATCGTAATTGACTTAGAAATTAATACTAACTATAAATGACAGACACCCATACCATTGGATGAGTCTTGGAAAACTAGGTAGATGCCAGTATTTCACAACAATCGACCTTGCAAAAGGATTTCATCAACTTGAAATGCATCCAGATTCCATTCAAAAAACCGCTTTTTCCACTAAACATGGCCACTATGAATATCTTCGTATGCCATTTGGATTAAAGAATGCACCTCAACCTTTCAACGTTGTATGAACATTTTCGACCATTATAATAACATGTTTAGTATATCTAGAGTATAATTTTTTCAACATTTTAAAAGAAACCTACACTCATTGCAATAGTTTTCGAGAAGCTTGCTGAAGCAAATCTCAATTCAACCTGACAATGTGAGTTTCTAAAACAAGAAACTACCTTCCTAGGAATGTCATACTAAGGATGGATAAAACCCAATCCTGATAAATCAAAGCAATTTGAATATCCTATTCCCACAAAAACTAAAGAAATAAAAGGTTTTCTTGGACTAACCGGTTATTTAGAAAGTTTTTCCAAATTTTCAGACATGCCAAACCCATGACAACATCTAAGAAAGACTCAAAATATTTAAATCCAGAATTTAGCTTTCGAAAAATTAAAACAATTATTTCCAATGACCCGATTTTAAAATTCCAGACTTCAAATAATTATTTTACAACTGACGCAAGTTGTGCTCTTGGAGCTGTACTTTCTCAAGACGGACATCCCATTAGTTTTTCAGCAGAACCCTCAATGACACGAAACTAACTCAGCGCCATAGAAAAAGAACTTTTAGCTTTGTATGGGCAACAAAAATTTTCGACACTACCTTCTAGGTGAATTTCGAAATATAGTGACCATCAACCATTATTTGGTTATACAAATGAAAGAACCAAATTCAAATTAACCCGATGGAGAGTAAAATATAGATAGATTTGAATAAATACATAAAAGGAAAAGAAAACCAATGTGACGCCCTTCGCGAGTAAAAATAGAACAGACTTATTTCGGAGAAGAAACACAACATAGCGCTGACGAAGACAATAGTAATTTAATTGGGCTCACAGAAAAACCAATAATACATTTAAAAGACAAATTTTTTTCTAAAGGCATTCCAAATATTAAAAAACAGAATTACTTCAATTATATTTACTTCTACGATAACATGACTAAAGACAAAGCTGAAAAATATTGATTGACCACTTTTGTCAAAGACTAGCGTATGTTCATAGACAGCGATGCAGATTTTGAAATCATTCAAAACGCACACAAAGAAATTATCAACACTAGCCACACCAAAATTCTACGAAGCCTCATTCAATTAAAAATATAGACTCATTGCCGAATTTAAGGAACTTATTTTGAAAACACATGAAAAACTCTTACACCCCGGTTCCAAAAAACAATAAACTTTCTGTGAAACTTACTATTTCCCTAACAGCCAATTACTAACACAAAATATAATAAACGAATGCAACATTTGCAACCTAGCAAACTGAAATCCCTTTAAAGCCAATAAAATTTGAAAAGTTAGATCCAGATCATTACCAAATTACTAACAGAATAGAATTCACGTTACTATAAACACAATTTAAACGAAAGAATAATCAAGTCAAAATTTCTTACTTATTCAACGTCCTTTCCCAATTTTTCCACTATTTATTCACTTGTCATACTCTCGATTTGGCTCAAACACTAATAGTTAAGATAATTGATATGTTGTTTCAATTTTAGCTCTTTAAACAACCACAAGTAATAGTTTTAGAACCAATCTTCAAATCACCAAAACTCCTTAAGTATCTTCTTGAGTCGCGGCTTACCTCTTAAGGAGAGGGGTGACATATTCATCTGACATGTCCACAACACATAGATTTGAAAACTAGTTCATCTGGATTTTCTGATTAAAGCGATAACCAAATCATTGTGGCGCCGGCCTGACAAAATCCCGTTGCATTTTTTGCTTTGCTAGGATAATGTTGCGAGCCGAAATTCTTGAAGGACGCGTCCAACTGATCTTTGTCTGCTGCGTAATTTCAGCAGCCTATAAAAGAGCCTTTAACAGAAATTGTCTTTAGTCTTAGCTTTGTTCATAAAGCAAGTTTCTAATCTAACTTTGACTTCGTCTTTAATTTACTTAGCGTTGCTTTGATTTCGGGATTATATAAATATATTAATTATGTTATCAGTCGAATAAATGCCGCGACATATGCTAACAGCAACGCTAATGTAAATTAAAAAGACGAAGTCAAAGTTAGATTATGACAACTTGCTTTATTGAACAATAGCTTAAGACTAAAGACAATTTTTGTTAAAGGCTCTTTTATAGGCTGTGAAATTACGAGCAGACAAAGATCAGTTGGAGCGTGTTCTAAGAATTTCGGCTGCAACATTATTCCTATGCAATAGCAAAAATGCAAGGGATTTTGTCAGGCCGGCGCCACTATTTATGATTTGGTTATTTTCGCTTTATTTAGAAAATCCAGTATGAACTAGTTTTCAATATTCTATGTGTTGTGGACATTGTCAGTATGAATAGACTTCCCTCTCCTTAAGAGGTAAGCCTGCGACTAAGAAGATACTTAAGGTAGTTTTGGTGATTTTGATATGATTTGGTTTCTAATACACTTATTAATTGTGGTTGTTTTATATATGAGCTTATTAATATTTTGAATACAACATTATTCAATTTATTCTTAACTATTTATGTGTTTGTAGCCATTATTATCGAGAGTATGACTAGTTTGAATATTTAGTGGATTAAATTGGGATATAGGACGTTGATATATTAGTATTATGTAATTATTTTGACTTGATTTATTTTCTTTCGTTTTTTAAATTGTGTTTTATAGTAACGTGTAATTCTATTCTGTTAGTAATTTGGTAATGATCTGGATCTAACTTTTCAACATTTTTATTGGCTTTAAAGGGATTTTCTAGTTTGGTTTTTGCTAGGTTGCAAATGTTGCATTCGTTTATTATATTTTGTGTTAGTAATTGGCTGTTAGGGAAATAGTAAGTTTCACAGAAGAGTTTATTTGTTTTTTGGATACCGGGGTGTAAGAGTTTTTCATGTGTTTTCAAAATAAGTTCCTTAAATTCGGCATATGAGTCTATATTTTTTAATTGAATGAGGCTTCGTAGAATTTTGGTGTGGCTAGTGTTGATAATTTCTTTGTGTGCGTTTGAAGATTCAAAATCGATGTGTCTATGAACATAGCTATCTTTGTACAAAAGTGGTCAATCAATATTTTTCAGCTTTGTCTTTAGTATGTTATGTATGTATGTAATTTTAATTTTTTGAAGTAATTCTGTTTTTTATATTTGGAATGCTTTAGAAAATTAATTTTTTTATGTATTTTGGTTTTTTGTGAGCAATTAAATTATGTCTTGTAGTGCTATGTTGTGTTTCTTCTCGAAATAAGTTGTTTATTTTTACTCGCGATAGGGCGTCAGCTATGTGGTTTTCTTTTCCTTTATGTTTTTATGTCAAAGTCGTATTCTGTTTTTACTTCCATCGGGTTAATTTTGAATTTGGTTCTTCATTTGTATAACCAACATAATGGTGATGGTAAGATTGAAATGTCGACCTAGAAGGTAGTGTGAAAGATTTTTGTTGCCATAAATAGCTAAAAGTTCTTTTTCAGGCGTGTAGTTAGTTTCGTGGTATTGAGGGTTGCTGATAAAACTAATGGGAGTCCGTTTGAGAAAGTACAGCTCCAAGAGCTACATTACTTGCGTCAGTTGTTAAATGAATTTATTTTTGAAGTCTGGAATTTTTAAAATCGGGTCTTGGAAATAAGTTGTTTTAATTTTTCGAAAGCTCTAATATATTCTGGATTTTTAATATCTATTTTTGAGTCTTTTCTTAGTACTGTTGTCATGGGTTTGGCTATGTCTGCAAAATTTGGAATAAACTTTCTATATAACCGGTTAGTCCAAGAAAACCTTTATTTCTTTAGTTTTTGTGGGAATAGGATATTTCAGATTGCTTTGATTTTATAGGATTGGGTTTTATTCCATCCTTAGATGAATGTCCTAGGAAGGTAGTTTCTTGTAGAAATCATTTGTCAGGTTGTAATTTGAGATTTGCTTCAGAAGCTTCTCGAAAACTAGTTGCAATGAGTGTAGGTGTTCTTTAAAGATGTTGAATATAATTTTGTTAGATATATAACAGTGTTTATTTAGTAATGGTCGCAGATATGTTCATACAACGTTGAAGGTTGAGGTGATTTTTAATCCAAATGGATACGAAGTATTCAGTGGCCATGTTTAGTGGAAAAAGGGTTTTTTGAATGGAATCTGGATGATTTCAAGTTGATGAAATCCTTTTGCAAGGTCGATTGTTGTGAAATATTGCATCTACCTAGTTTTCCTAAGATCTCATCTATTTGGTATTGGGTGTCTGTCATTTATAGTTTTCATTTAATTTTTATAGTCAATTACGATTCTAAACTTTTGTTTGCCTGACGCGTCTTGTTTTTTTGGTACAATCCATATAGGACTACAATAAGGGGAATTGTGGGGCGTATAATGCCTTGATCTAGTTTCTGATTTGTTGTTCAACTTCTTGTTCGTATGCTTGTGGATAATGTATGGTTTTGTGTACAAAGGTGATTGTGAGTAGTGTTAATAACATGCTTTTCTTGATTACTGAAACTAAGTTTGTCGCCTTCTTGAACTGAATGTGTTGATATTGTTTCAACAAGCTTATTAAATTAAATTTTTCTTCTTCATTTAAGTGTTCTAGTCGGTAAAGGTGATTCATAAATTCTTCATTTTTTGTTTCTCTGATTGGATTTTTGAAGTGTGATTAGATAGGATTTGATTTAACAACGAAATGGTTTAAGTTAGTGGTCGGAATATCGTTAATTATTTATACTTTGATTGTATAATTTAAATTTGGATTATATCTATGACGGCTTGTGCTTCTGAGAGAAGTTTTCTACCAATTAATATATAATCTGGTGAAATGGATGTAGAAGAATTTTTTACTTTTGATAAGTTGTTGGAAAGGAATTCACTTTTTTTGTGATAGTTAAAGGACCATTGCTGGTTTGGATAAGAAATCGGTATCATGAATTGGTAAATTAAAAACATTGGATGTCATCATATTTACAGTAGATCCTTATCTATTAAACATTTTAAATTTTTGCCCTTATAAGTGATAACTATGTATTGTTGGTTTCCGAGGCTGGAGCTGAAATTTTCGGTTTCTCGATTTCTATTTCATTTGGTTGTTCTGTCTCATGTTCGGCTGTGGCTGTTTGTGTGTTGTGTAGTCTGAGATTTGTGGGTAAGTTTGTTTTGGTAATATTGAGGATAGTGTTCGGGAAAAGAAGTAATTGATTATATATTCTTGCTGCATGTAATCGTGATATTTAATTCTTCTTGGTTTCTAGTCTCTTTGTCTATGCTCATTTTGCTTTGTCGGCTTTCTGCAGGTCTAATACGCTTTGTTGGTTGGTTAGGTATGCCAGGGATTTGTTGTGGAGCTACTTGCCGAAGCGATTAATGTCAAATTGGTTTTGTCTAAGAACTGGTCTGACTGGATTAGGGGTTGGTTGTATTGGTCGAGGTGAATAATGATTAGGGGAAATATTGTTATGGTTAGTATAATTAGGTGTTGGTGGAAGATATGGTTGTTGAAAATAGGGTCGATATGGGACATAGGAATGGTTTGGTTGGAGAAATGTAGGAAACTTTGAATATTGGGAGGATTGAGTGAGTTTTTATCTTGTTTTTCTTTGTTTTGATTTGGAATTAGACAGGGTTCATCATAAAGGTTTTTTTCTTGTAATATGTTTATTAAAGATTTAAATCGGAAATTTCGCAATTTATTATCCGAATGCAAATGTGTGTGGGTAGTTTTTGGATTAAGTTTTCAATACTGGTTTTAATTAACCGCGCATACAATGTTTTTTCGTCTAAATTATTTTCTATTCAGCTTACTCGCCAATGTCTGCCTACGGTGTTCTGCTTCTTCCAGAAAAGCTTTCACGTTGCCTTTAAATGGGGTGTTTCTGAATTCCTCCAATAAGACGTGGTTCTGGGTTTGCGTCTTGTAGTTCAAAATTAGTTGTTTTCGAAGATCTGTCCATGTTGTCAAATTGTTTATGCCAAGAGATAGATAACTTTACTGCTGATGCAGCTTTCCACAAGTCCAAAAAGTATTGACCTTGCCTCGCATCATTGGTGGTGTAGAGTGCCAATATGTAGTCGATCGGCTAACGAACGTGTACAGACTGTTCTTATCTCCAGTAAACTTCTATATTTTAAGCTGGTTGATCACTTGTGTCATGTTGGCATCGGAGAGGGGTGATGTTGCGTCTCCTTCCATTTTGATTATTTAATTTGTTACAATTTAAAGTATATATTTTTTATTTTATTTTTTATTTCAGTTTGCTTTTTATTGTAAATTTCTTTTGTTTAATTATATTACTTAATTTATTGATTGTTCAAATAGTTTTTTGTTTAGTTATTCACTTAATTTGTATTCACTTAATTTATTAATTGTTCAGTTTGTTGCACAGATAGCACTTTCGATGTTTTTGAGATAACCAGAATCGTCTGGATTATGTTCTCTTCGAATTCTATCGCGTCTTCTTGAATTATTTTCAAGTTGTTATTTTATTTTTTATTTACACAACACAATCTGCGGTTTGGCAATTTGCGAATTTCGGTTTTCACGTACTGTCGAGGTTTTATGTTTTTTAAAACTTGACGCGATATTGACGTCGCGTGGGTTGCCTTTGCGTTAGTTGTTTAGCGGATGGCAGTAAACGGGACAAAAAGAATTAATAACTTAGTTATTGATCAGATGGTCCACAATTTTTGTCATCCTACCGGCTGCGCCAATAGATATATGTTATCAGTCGAATAAATGCCGCGACATATGCAACAGCAACGCTAATGTAAATTAAAAAGACGAAGTCAAAGTTAGATTATGACAACTTGCTTTATTGAACAATAGCTAAGACTAAAGACAATTTTTGTTAAAGGCTCTTTTATAGGCTGCTGAAATTACGCAGCAGACAAAGATCAGTTGGACGCGTCGTTCTAAGAATTTCGGCTCGCAACATTATTCCTATGCAATAGCAAAAAATGCAACGGGATTTTGTCAGGCCGGCGCCACTATTTATGATTTGGTTATTTTCGCTTTATTTAGAAATCCAGTATGAATAGTTTTCAATATCTAGGTGGGAAGTAGTATATTGTATTATTAATATATTATTTATATATTAATATATATATATATATATATATATATATATATATATATATATATATATATATTTAATATATTATTATATAGTTAACAATTTAAATAAAAAATTTCGCAATCCAAAAATCATTACATTTATAGTAAAAAAAATCTATATTTAAAAGATTTATCTAAATATTATTTTAATTTATATAAATTTATATAATTTTTATAAATTATTATATATTTATATATTTATATATTGTTGAAAATTTACATTAATATATATATCTATATAGAAAATTATAATTACCTACAATATATTTATAATTTATTTTAAAAAATTACTATATAGTATTATTTAATTAAAAAAGTTTTTTTTTAAAAAAATCAATATTTACAAAAAAAGGGCACTAAAAAAAAAAAAAGAAGAAGCAAAAACTATTAATAATGAATTGCCTGATAAAAAGGATTACCTTGATAGAGTAAATCATGTAGTATTCTACATTCATTAATAACTTTTATTGTTTTTTTTTTTGGAAGAATTTATATCTAATAGAATTAAACTATTTCTAAAAGTATCAAAAACTTTTGTGCATCGTACACTAAAATATAATAATTTAAAAAGATAAGCTAATCAAGCTACTGGGTTCATACCCCATTTATAAAGGTTTTAATCCTTTTCTTTTTAATTTTTAATAATTCTTCAAAAATTTTATTTATATTAATAATAATTATTGGAACTTTAGTTACAGTTACTTCTAATTGATTAGGAGCTTGAATAGGTCTTGAAATTAATTTATTGTCTTTTATCCCCCTTATAAGAGATAGTAATAATTTAAAATCTATTGAAGCTTCTTTAAAGTATTTTTTAACTCAAGCTCTTGCTTCAACTGTATTATTATTTTCTATAATTTTGTTAATATTAAAGAATAATATAAATTATGAAACAAACAGATCTTTTATTTCTATAATTATTTTATCAACTTTACTAATAAAAAGAGGGGCAGCTCCTTTTCATTTTTGATTCCCAAATTTAACATGAATAAATTCACTTTTATTAATAACTTGGCAAAAAATTGCCCCTTTAATGTTAATTTCATATTTAAATTTAAAAATTCTTTTATTAGTTAGTGTAATTTTATCAGTAGTTATTGGAGCCTTAGGGGGATTAAACCAAACTTCTTTACGAAAATTAATAGCTTATTCTTCAATTAACCATTTAGGATGAATACTTAGAGCTTTAATAATTAGTGAGTCAATTTGATTTATTTACTTTTTATTTTATTCATTTTTATCTTTTACTTTAACTTTTATATTTAATATTTTTAAATTATTTCATTTAAATCAATTATTTTCTTGATTTTCTCAAAATAAAATAGTAAAATTTACTTTATTTATATATTTTTTATCTTTAGGAGGATTACCCCCATTTTTAGGATTTTTCCCTAAATGAATCGTAATCCAACAAATAACTTTTTGTAATCAATATTTTCAATTATTTATTATATTAATATCAGCATTAATTACTTTATTTTTTTATTTACGAATCTGTTATTCAGCATTTATACTAAATTATTACGAAAATAATTGAGTATTAAATTGACAAATTAATAATTTTATAATAAAATTTTACTTACTAGTAACATTTTTTTCAATTTTTGGTATATTCCTAATTTCATTATTTTATATAATATTTTAAGCTAAGGCTTTAAGTTCAATAAACTAATAGCCTTCAAAGCTGTAAATATAGGAATACCCTTTAAGCCTTAGTAAATTTTACACCTTCAAAATTGCAGTTTGATATCATTGTTGACTATAAGACTTTTATTTTTAATTGATTAAGAAGAATAATTCTTATAAATAGATTTACAATCTATTGCCTAAACTTCAGCCACTTAATCGCGACAATGATTATTTTCAACAAATCACAAAGATATTGGAACTTTATATTTTATTTTCGGAGCTTGAGCAGGAATAGTGGGAACATCATTAAGTATCCTAATTCGAGCTGAATTAGGACACCCCGGTGCTTTAATTGGAGACGACCAAATTTATAATGTAATCGTTACTGCACATGCTTTTGTTATAATTTTTTTTATAGTAATACCTATTATAATTGGTGGATTTGGAAATTGATTAGTTCCTTTAATATTAGGAGCTCCTGATATAGCTTTCCCTCGAATAAATAATATAAGATTTTGACTTCTTCCTCCTGCTTTATCTCTTTTATTAGTAAGAAGTATAGTTGAAAATGGAGCTGGAACAGGATGAACTGTTTACCCACCTCTATCATCAGGAATCGCTCATGGAGGAGCTTCTGTAGATTTAGCTATTTTTTCTTTACATTTAGCCGGAATCTCTTCAATTTTAGGAGCAGTTAATTTTATTACCACTGTAATTAATATAAGATCAACAGGAATTACTCTTGATCGCATACCTTTATTTGTTTGATCAGTCGTAATTACTGCACTTTTATTATTACTATCTCTTCCAGTTTTAGCCGGAGCTATTACTATATTATTAACTGATCGAAATTTAAATACATCATTTTTTGACCCAGCGGGAGGAGGAGACCCAATTCTTTACCAACATTTATTTTGATTTTTTGGTCATCCTGAAGTCTATATTTTAATTTTACCCGGATTTGGAATAATTTCTCATATTATTAGTCAAGAATCAGGGAAAAAGGAAACTTTCGGATCTTTAGGAATAATTTATGCTATACTTGCAATTGGTTTACTTGGATTTATTGTTTGAGCTCATCATATATTCACTGTAGGAATAGATGTAGATACTCGAGCTTACTTCACATCTGCAACTATAATTATTGCTGTTCCTACAGGTATCAAAATTTTTAGTTGATTAGCAACTTTACATGGAGCACAACTTACATACTCTCCTGCTATTTTATGAGCTTTAGGGTTTGTATTTTTATTTACAGTTGGAGGTTTAACAGGAGTTGTATTAGCTAATTCTTCAGTTGATATTATTTTACATGATACATACTACGTAGTAGCTCATTTTCACTATGGTTTATCTATAGGAGCTGTATTTGCAATTATGGCGGGATTTATTCATTGGTACCCTTTATTTACTGCACTAACATTAAATAATAAGTGATTAAAAAGTCAATTTATTATTATATTTATTGGAGTAAATCTTACTTTTTTCCCTCAACATTTTCTTGGATTAGCTGGGATACCTCGTCGATATTCTGATTATCCAGATGCTTACACAACATGAAATGTAATTTCAACAATTGGTTCATCTATTTCACTTTTAGGAATTTTATTTTTTTTCTATATTATTTGAGAAAGTCTTGTATCACAACGACAAGTTATTTATCCTATTCAATTAAATTCTTCAATTGAATGATATCAAAATACCCCACCTGCTGAACATAGATATTCTGAATTACCTTTATTAACTAATTAATCATTCTAATATGGCAGATTAGTGCAATGGATTTAAGCTCCATATATAAAGTATTTAACTTTTATTAGAAACTATTAATGTCAACATGAGCTAATTTAGGTCTTCAAGATAGTGCTTCTCCTTTAATAGAACAATTAATTTTTTTTCATGATCATGCCTTATTAATTTTAGTAATAATTACTGTATTAGTTGGATATCTTATATTTATACTATTTTTCAATAAATATGTAAATCGATTTCTTTTACACGGTCAATTAATTGAAATAATTTGAACTATTCTTCCTGCAATTATTCTTTTGTTTATTGCATTCCCTTCTTTACGACTTTTATATCTTTTAGATGAAATTAATGAACCTTCTGTAACTTTAAAAAGAATTGGTCATCAATGATATTGAAGTTATGAATATTCAGATTTCAATAATATTGAATTTGATTCTTATATAATTCCGACAAACGAATTAACAACAGATGGGTTCCGTCTTTTAGATGTTGATAATCGAATCGTTTTACCTATAAATTCTCAGATTCGAATTTTAGTGACTGCCGCAGATGTAATTCATTCTTGAACAATTCCCGCTTTAGGTGTAAAAGTTGATGGAACCCCTGGTCGCCTTAATCAAACAAATTTTTTTATTAACCGCCCAGGATTATTTTACGGACAATGTTCAGAAATTTGTGGAGCTAATCATAGTTTTATACCTATTGTAATTGAAAGAGTTCCTGTAAACTATTTTATTAAATGAATTTCTAATAATCTAAATTCATCACAAGATGACTGAAAGTAAGTACTGGTCTCTTAAACCATTTTATAGTAAATTAACGATTACTTTTTGTGAAAAAATTAGTTAAACTTATAACATTAGTATGTCAAACTAAAATTATTAAATTTTTAATATTTTTTAATCCCTCAAATAGCCCCTATTAGATGACTTTTATTATTTTTTACTTTCTCAATTATTTTTATTCTATTTTGTTCACTAAATTATTATTCATATATACCTTCTTCTCCTAAATCAAATGAATTAAAAAGAATTAATTTAAATTCAATAAATTGAAAATGATAACCAATTTATTTTCTGTATTTGACCCATTATCAATTTTTGGTTTATCACTAAATTGAATTAGAACATTTTTAGGACTTTTAATAATTCCTTCAGCTTATTGGCTAATACCTTCTCGATATAATATTTTTTGAAATTCAAGTTTACTAACCTTACACAAGGAATTTAAAACATTATTAGGACCTTCAGGCCATAACGGTTCAACATTTATTTTTATTTCATTATTTTCTTTAATTTTATTTAATAATTTTATAGGCTTATTTCCATATATTTTTACAAGAACAAGCCATTTAACATTAACCTTATCTTTAGCTCTACCTTTATGATTATCTTTTATAATTTATGGATGAATTAATCATACCCAACATTTATTTGCGCATTTAGTTCCTCAAGGTACTCCGGCTATTCTTATACCTTTTATAGTATGTATTGAAACAATTAGAAATATTATTCGACCAGGTACTCTAGCTGTACGATTAACAGCTAATATAATTGCAGGACATTTACTATTAACTTTATTAGGTAATACAGGCCCTTCAATATCTTATATTTTAGTTACATTTTTATTAATCGGACAAATTGCTTTATTAGTTTTAGAATCTGCTGTAGCTATAATTCAATCTTATGTATTCGCTGTTTTAAGAACTTTATACTCTAGAGAAGTAAATTAATTTTATTTATTAAATGTCAACACATTCAAATCACCCATTTCATCTCGTTGATTATAGCCCATGACCTTTAACAGGTGCAATTGGAGCTATAACAGCTGTTTCAGGAATAATTAAATGATTCCATCAATATGATACTTCTTTATTTTTATTAGGAAATATTATTACAATTCTTACTGTTTACCAATGATGACGAGATGTATCCCGAGAAGGTACATACCAAGGACTACACACATATGCTGTAACTATTGGACTATTTATTTTATCTGAAGTTTTATTTTTTGTAAGATTTTTCTGAGGTTTTTTCCACAGAAGTTTATCCCCAGCAATTGAGTTAGGAGCTTCATGACCTCCAGCTGGTATTATTTCATTTAATCCATTTCAAATCCCTTTATTAAATACAGCAATTTTATTAACATCAGGAGTTACAGTAACATGAGCTCACCATAGTTTAATAGAAAGAACTCACTCTCAAACAACTCAAGGTTTATTTTTTACAGTCCTATTAGGAATTTATTTTACTATACTACAAGCATATGAATATATTGAAGCCCCATTCACAATTGCAGACTCAGTTTATGGTTCTACATTTTATATGGCTACTGGATTCCATGGTGTTCATGTTTTAATTGGGACAACTTTTTTATTAATTTGTTTATTACGACATTTAAATAATCATTTTTCAAAAAACCATCATTTTGGATTTGAAGCTGCAGCTTGATATTGACATTTTGTAGATGTAGTTTGGTTATTTTTATATATCACAATTTATTGATGAGGAGGTTAATCATCTTATAATTATCTATATAGTATAAAAGTATATATGACTTCCAATCATAAGGTCTGTTAATAATAGTATAGATAATTTTTTCAATTATTATAATTTCTTCAATTATTATAATAATCTCATTTATTGTAATAATTTTAGCTTAAATTTTATCAAAATCTTTTTTTAGAGCTGCTTATACCTTGTATTTATATTCCTTTAGACAACACGGAAAAATTTTTCCGGGGCTTATGCTTTTAGAGGTGGTAAAATTCGTGAATATTTATTGTTGCTATTACATTGATTACCTTTAAATTTATTAATTATAAAGAGTGAAACATGTATATTATGACTTTATTTAAATAGTTTAATAAAAATACTAATTTGTGGTGTTAGTGATATAATGAATTCATTTTAGATCATGAAATATATATCAATTTGTAGAATTAGATTTATTAATTTAATTTTTATTAGAATATCGTGTTTTATTTTAAGATTAAATTTTTTAATAAATGATATAGTTTTTTTTATTGAGTGAGAGTTAGTGTCATTAAATTCAGTTTCAATTGTTATAACTTTTTTATTTGATTGAATAAGTCTTTTGTTTATATCTTTTGTTTTAATAATTGCTTCTTTAGTAATTTATTACAGAAAAGAGTATATAAGAAGAGATGTAAATATTAATCGATTTATTATATTAGTATTAATATTTGTTTTATCAATAATGATATTAATTATAGACCAAATTTAATTAGAATTTTATTGGATGAGATGGTTTAGGGTTAGTTTATATTGTTTAGTGATTTATTTTCAAAATAATAAAACATATATAATGCTGGGATATTAACTGCTTTATCAAATCGTATCGGGGATGTGGCTTATTGTTGGAATTGCTTGAATATTAAATTATGGGAGATGAAATTATGTATTTTATTTAGAGATTATAAAAATGAATATGAAATAAAATTAATTGGGAGTTTGGTTATATTAGCTCCTATAACAAAAAGAGCTCAAATTCCATTTTCTTCTTGGCTACCAGCGGCTATAGCAGCCCCAACTCCTGTGTCTGCTTTAGTTCATTCTTCAACCTTAGTAACAGCGGGGGTATATTTATTAATTCGATTTAATATTTTATTAGCAAATAGATGATTGGGTAAATTTTATTATTATTATCTGGATTGACAATATTTATAGCAGGATTAGGGGCTAATTTTGAATTTGATTTAAAAAAGATTATTGCTTTATCTACTTTAAGTCAACTTGGATTAATAATGAGAATTTTATCTATAGGATTTTATAAATTAGCAATATTTCATTTATTGACTCATGCGTTATTTAAAGCTTTACTATTTATATGTGCTGGGGCAATTATTCACAGGACATTCGATTAATAGGGGGGTTAAGAATTCATATACCTCTTACTTCTGCTTGTTTTAATGTTTCTAATTTAGCTTTGTGCGGGATACCTTTTTTAGCTGGGTTTTATTCAAAGGATTTAATTTTAGAAGTTGTCATAATTAGAAACATTAATATATTTTCTTTTTTTCTTTATTTTTTTCTACTGGGTAGACTGTTTGTTATTCTTTTCGGTTAGTTTATTATTCAATAACAGGAGATTTAAATTGTAGAAGTTTAAATATATTAAATGATGAAGGGTGAGTTATATTGCGAGGGATATTAGGTTTATTAATTATAAGAATTGTTGGTGGAAGTATATTAAATTGATTAATTTTTCCTACACCGGATATAATTTGTTTACTATTTATATAAAATTATTAATTTTATTTGTTTGTATTGTAGGAGGGTTTATAGGTTATTTAATTTCTTTGAGAAATTTATACAGAATTAATAAATCTTTAAGATTTTATGCTTCAACAAATTTTATGGGTTCTATATGATTTATGCCTTATATTAGAACTTATGGGTTCATTTATTTTCCTTTAAATTATGGACAAATTGTTTGTAAAAGTTTTGACCAAGGCTGATCAGAATATTTTGGAGGACAACATTTATACAGAAAATTAGTAAATTTTTCTCAAACTTTATTTTTAATACATAATAATAGATTAAAAATTTATTTAATATTATTTGTATTTTGAATTTTAATTTTAACAATATTTTTTATAATTTTATAAATTCAAATAGCTCACATTTAGAGTATAACATTGAAGATGTTATGGTGGTTGTTAAACCTTTGAATATTGTGAATTAATTATAGTAATTTATAAAAAAAAGAATTTTATTTTTACAATGAAAATGTAAAGTTTTATTTAAACTATATAAATAGAAGTGTAAATGGAATTTAACCATTAAAAGAAAAAAGTTAGCAGCTTTTACTTGAACATCACACTTCCTTAATTGGAGATAACTCTCAATTTTATCATTAACAGTGATAGACCTCTATTTTGGTTTCAATTAAAAAGAATAAGGGTAAATTTACCTAAGATTAGGTCGAAACTAATTGCAATTAATCGCTTCATATTCATTAAAATATAAGGTAGATTGAAAATTCAATACTTTTTGAATGCAAATCAAATGTTATATTTAACTACAACCCTAAGTTCGTATTAATTTGATCAGTTTAATATTCCTTGATTTTATTCATGATAAAGTCCAATTAATAAAATTAGAATAAAAATAATTGATGTTATTGTTCAAACAAATAAGTTTGAAAATTTAAAAATAATGATTATGGGTAAAATTAATGCAATTTCTACATCAAAAATTAAAAAAATAATTGTGATTAAAAAAAATCGATGAGAAAATGGGAGACGAGAAGAAGATTTTGGGTCAAATCCGCATTCAAAGGGAGAACTTTTTTCTCGGTCAACCAAAGTTTTTTTTTTTTGATAAAATTGAAGCTAAAATTATTACAATAAATGAGATTATTATAATAATTGAAGAAATTATAATAATTGAAAAAATTATCTATACTCTTATTAACAGACCTTATGATTGGAAGTCATATATATATTTATACTATATAGATAATTATAAGATGATAAACCTCCTCATCAATAAATTGTGATATATAAAAATAACCAAACTACATCTACAAAATGTCAATATCAAGCTGCAGCTTCAAATCCAAAATGATGGTTTTTTGAAAAATGATTATTTAAATGTCGTAATAAACAAATTAATAAAAAAGTAGTAGTAGCCATATAAAATGTAGAACCATAAACTGAGTCTGCAATTGTGAATGGGGCTTCAATATATTCATATGCTTGTAGTATAGTAAAATAAATTCCTAATAGGACTGTAAAAAATAAACCTTGAGTTGTTTGAGAGTGATTTCTTTCTATTAAACTATTGTGAGCTCATGTTACTGTAACTCCTGATGTTAATAAAATTGCTGTATTTAATAAAGGGATTTGAAATGGATTAAATGAAATAATACCAGCTGGAGGTCATGAAGCTCCTAACTCAATTGCTGGGGATAAACTTCTGTGGAAAAAAGCTCAGAAAAATCTTACAAAAAATAAACTTCAGATAAAATAAATAAAATTATTCCTCATCGTAATCCAATAGTTACAGCATATGTGTGTAGTCCTTGGTATGTACCTTCTCGGGATACATCTCGTCATCATTGGTAAACAGTAAGAATTGTAATAATATTTCCTAATAAAAATAAAGAAGTATCATATTGATGGAATCATTTAATTATTCCTGAAACAGTTGTTATAGCTCCAATTGCACCTGTTAAAGGTCATGGGCTATAATCAACGAGATGAAATGGGTGATTTGAATGTGTTGACATTTAATAAATAAAATTAATTTACTTCTCTAGAGTATAAAGTTCTTAAAACAGCGAATACATAAGATTGAATTATAGCTACAGCAGATTCTAAAACTAATAAAGCAATTTGTCCGATTAATAAAAATGTAACTAAAATATAAGATATTGAAGGGCCTGTATTACCTAATAAAGTTAATAGTAAATGTCCTGCAATTATATTAGCTGTTAATCGTACAGCTAGAGTACCTGGTCGAATAATATTTCTAATTGTTTCAATACATACTATATAAGGTATAAGAATAGCTGGAGTACCTTGAGGAACTAAATGCGCAAATATATGTTGGGTATGATTAATTCATCCATAAATTATAAAAGATAATCATAAAGGTAGAGCTAAAGATAAGGTTAATGTTTAATGGCTTGTTCTTGTAAAAATATATGGAAATAAGCCTATAAAATTATTAAATAAAATTAAAGAAAATAATGAAATAAAAATAAATGTTGAACCGTTATGGCCTGAAGGTCCTAATAATGTTTTAAATTCCTTGTGTAAGGTTAGTAAAATTGAATTTCAAAAAATATTATATCGAGAAGGTATTAGCCAATAAGCTGAAGGAATTATTAAAAGTCCTAAAAATGTTCTAATTCAATTTAGTGATAAACCAAAAATTGCTGATGGGTCAAATACAGAAAATAAATTTGTTATCATTTTCAATTTATTGAATTTAAATTAATTCTTTTTAATTCATTTGATTTAGGAGAAGAAGGTATATATGAATAATAATTTAGTGAACAAAATAGAATAAAAATAATTGAGAAAGTAAAAAATAATAAAAGTCATCTAATAGGGGCTATTTGAGGGATTAAAAAATATTAAAAATTTAATAATTTTAGTTTGACATACTAATGTTATAAGTTTAACTAATTTTTTCACAAAAAGTAATCGTTAATTTACTATAAAATGGTTTAAGAGACCAATACTTACTTTCAGTCATCTTGTGATGAATTTAGATTATTAGAAATTCATTTAATAAAATAGTTTACAGGAACTCTTTCAATTACAATAGGTATAAAACTATGATTAGCTCCACAAATTTCTGAACATTGTCCGTAAAATAATCCTGGGCGGTTAATAAAAAAATTTGTTTGATTAAGGCGACCAGGGGTTCCATCAACTTTTACACCTAAAGCGGGAATTGTTCAAGAATGAATTACATCTGCGGCAGTCACTAAAATTCGAATCTGAGAATTTATAGGTAAAACGATTCGATTATCAACATCTAAAAGACGGAACCCATCTGTTGTTAATTCGTTTGTCGGAATTATATAAGAATCAAATTCAATATTATTGAAATCTGAATATTCATAACTTCAATATCATTGATGACCAATTCTTTTTAAAGTTACAGAAGGTTCATTAATTTCATCTAAAAGATATAAAAGTCGTAAAGAAGGGAATGCAATAAATAAAAGAATAATTGCAGGAAGAATAGTTTTAATCACTTATTATTTAATGTTAGTCCAGTAAATAAAGGGTACCAATGAATAAATCCCGCCATAATTGCAAATACTGCTCCTATAGATAAAACATAGTGAAAATGAGCTACTACGTAGTATGTATCATGTAAAATAATATCAACTGAAGAATTAGCTAATACAACTCCTGTTAAACCTCCAACTGTAAATAAAAATACAAACCCTAAAGCTCATAAAATAGCAGGAGAGTATGTAAGTTGTGCTCCATATAAAGTTGCTAATCAACTAAAAATTTTGATACCTGTAGGAACAGCAATAATTATAGTTGCAGATGTGAAGTAAGCTCGAGTATCTACATCTATTCCTACAGTGAATATATGATGAGCTCAAACAATAAATCCAAGTAAACCAATTGCAAGTATAGCATAAATTATTCCTAAAGATCCGAAAGTTTCCTTTTTCCCTGATTCTTGACTAATAATATGAGAAATTATTCCAAATCCGGGTAAAATTAAAATATAGACTTCAGGATGACCAAAAAATCAAAATAAATGTTGGTAAATAATTGGGTCTCCTCCTCCCGCTGGGTCAAAAAATGATGTATTTAAATTTCGATCAGTTAATAATATAGTAATAGCTCCGGCTAAAACTGGAAGTGATAGTAATAATAAAAGTGCAGTAATTACGACTGATCAAACAAATAAAGGTATGCGATCAAGAGTAATTCCTGTTGATCGTATATTAATTACATTGGTAATAAAATTAACTGCTCCTAAAATTGAAGAGATTCCGGCTAAATGTAAAGAAAAAATAGCTAAATCTACAGAAGCTCCTCCATGAGCGATTCCTGATGATAGAGGTGGGTAAACAGTTCATCCTGTTCCAGCTCCATTTTCAACTATACTTCTTACTAATAAAAGAGATAAAGCAGGAGGAAGAAGTCAAAATCTTATATTATTTATTCGAGGGAAAGCTATATCAGGAGCTCCTAATATTAAAGGAACTAATCAATTTCCAAATCCACCAATTATAATAGGTATTACTATAAAAAAAATTATAACAAAAGCATGTGCAGTAACGATTACATTATAAATTTGGTCGTCTCCAATTAAAGCACCGGGGTGTCCTAATTCAGCTCGAATTAGGATACTTAATGATGTTCCCACTATTCCTGCTCAAGCTCCGAAAATAAAATATAAAGTTCCAATATCTTTGTGATTTGTTGAAAATAATCATTGTCGCGATATAGTGGCTGAAGTTTAGGCAATAGATTGTAAATCTATTTATAAGAATTATTCTTCTTAATCAATTAAAAATAAAAGTCTTATAGTCAACAATGATATCAAACTGCAATTTTGAAGGTGTAAAATTTACTAAGGCTTAAAGGGTATTCCTATATTTACAGCTTTGAAGGCTATTAGTTTATTTAACTTAAAGCCTTAGCTTAAAATATTATATAAAATAATGAAATTAGGAATATACCAAAAATTGAAAAAAATGTTATTAGTAAGTATAATTTTATTATAAAATTATTAATTTGTCAATTTAATACTCAATTATTTTCGTAATAATTTAGTATAAATGCTGAATAACAGATTCGTAAATAAAACAAGTAAGAAAGCTCTAGTCGGGGTGCCCGACTAGGAGATACCCTGATCCCAGTCCTCTGAGTTTTTTAATATTTTCTGTAGTTTGTATCGAGTATTCAAAAAAAAAAAGAAAATAAATAAAAACTGACCAGGATTCGAACCCGGATTGTGTGCGCAACGTGCGCCAACTCTACCAACACCGCCACTTCATAATTAAAAAATAAATAAAACAACAAAAAATATTTCGTCTGCACTGGTCTCGAACCCGGACCGCGCTGCACACGAGCGCCGCCTCTACCAACGCAGCCACCGCTCTGCTTACGCGAGCAGCTGCAAATTTGAACATAAGTAGCAGCTAATAATTCAGCACAGTTCAATCGCAATTGCAATTCGTGGAATAGAAAAGAATACACGCATTTGAATGTATGTGTGCACACGCATAGGAAAAATGCGTGCGCGTGGCGCTGCTGACATGTGCTTTTGCAAATTGGCCAAACGTTTTGTTTAATAACTTCTGTTTTACTTAATGGATTTTAATGAAATTTTCAGCATATGATCTACATATCCTATTGGCTTGGTTGAGATGCAAACGCCTTCACATAATGGCCTTAGTTCCAACTAAACTTAAATTCTAAGAATTTGGGGAATTTGGAGCCGGTATCAAAAATCCAACAAAAATCAAAATTGCATAAAATATACATTAAACTAAATACAAAATTTGGAGGCTCTAGCTCTTAAGACGTTTGAGATATAATTTATTTACTGCATTTCAATAAGGTTTTTATTCGATAACAATTAAATGCGAATAGTTATCGAATATTTGAAACAAACTTGACCTGCGCGAGTTATATATGCATTTAAGGTAATCGATATAAGCATAGTTTTAAGAGATTTCTCATCACTAAAAGACAAAGTCCATACCTAAATGTTGCATGTTTAGGATGATGAAAAAACCAGCAACATTATGAAATTAAAATTACAAAGAAATACATATCCACTAAGCTGACGCCAGAATAGTCTAGCAACATGTTGAAACTGAAATTATAAAGAAACGGCTATGTCGCCAGAATAGACTAGCATTAAGAAGAAAAATCGAATAAAGATCAGTTCGAATCTGAGTCTTAACTGAAGAGGTTGAGCCATGTTTTTTAATTTCAAAAACAAAGAACTCAAAACAAAATTGGCGCAGCAGGTAGGATCCTTTTTAAAAAAAAAAAAAAAAAAAAAGGATTCTGTGATAAATTCGAACTAAAAATAAGTCGACAAATTTATAAATCGATCATTATAAAATAAAAAGTCAAACTAAAAATAAGTTGACAAGTTTTATAAATCGAAAAAAGAGGTCAAACTACAAATAAGTTGACAACTTTAAAAAAAAAAAAAAAAAAAAAAAAAAAGTACATCTCAACGCTGGCAACCAGAAAACAAAAGAGAGCAGTATATTACGACAAAAGCAGGATGGCACAAGCTAACCCACAAATGTCATCGCAGCAATTATATGAGCAGTTGATCAACAAGGAGCGGCAACTAGAGGAGCTACATCAAGCTTACGTCACGCTCCAGGGAAACACCAATACGGCTCAGAAGGAACGGTTGTTTCAAAACATCAATTATTTGGCAACGTTCACGGGAACAGGTGATATATCGATTAACTCGTTCTTCAGCAGCGTGGAGTACCTTCTCCAAGGAGTGGAGGACAGAGTCCTGATATTTATTTATCGTGGCGTATACCCCGAGGGGGTTTACAACCACGGTACGCATTTGAGCCACATATGTGACACAAAGTACAGCGGGTGAATACAATGCGTCCACCAACGCCCCTAAAAGAAACTCTTTTAGGTACCAAGTTCGAATTCATGCTGTCGGGCATGGCTTCCCTCTTGGGTAGAGGCGAGGCCTATCTTAACCTCTGCTGACTGCGGGGACAGCTTCCGGCTGAGGTCCAACTTTACATTGAACCACAACATTTTAACAACCACAGCCACCACGATACTCCCACTAAAGGGGGCCAACCTCAATTGGGCTGGCCTTGGCCACCAGCCCATCCCGTGGTTCAAATTAACAGCTTTGATCGGCTGGTCGCAGTCAGAGACTGCTTCCCATTTTGGTTTCCGACAACCAGGAACTGGGTAGACACCGGCGACTGGCTCCCGAAGGAGTGAGTCTACCAAATTAGAGGCTTTGGTCCGCCCTTCGACTAGTCCATAAGGATTTGTCTCTCAAACTAAGGACTTTGGTCAGCCTTACGATTCTCTTCGGAGAGAAGAGAGTCTACCAAATTGAGGCTTTGGTTTGCCCTTCGACTAGTCCGTAAGGATTCGTCTACCAAACTTAAGGACTTTGGTAAGACCTTCGATGTATCCAAGGACACCTCTCCCAGATTAAGGCTCTGGTTGGCCCTTCGACTCATCGCGAGGATTTTGTCTACCAAATTAAGGCTATGGTCGGCCTTTCGACTAGTCCATTAGGATTCGTCTCCCAAATTTTAGGACTTTGGTATGACCTTCGATTTTCTTCGTTATGAAGAAAGTCTACCAAATTGAGGCTTTGGTCTGCCCTTCGACTCATCCGAATGGATTTTGTCTACCAAATTTATGGACTTTGGTTGGACCTGCGATTCACTCCGGGGAGATCGTCTACCAATTTGAGGCATTGGTGGGCCTTTCGTAGTAAGTGCTACTACCAGTTTTGACTAACGTCAGTCCGGTACTGGTCGACCCGGTCCAGCTCCAGCGTCAAGCAGCATGCGTCGCCTGCTGAAGACTATGCGAGCATAATCTTCAAGCAGTTGCATGCTCTCGTTGGTCGTCAGGGTGTCAGCAAAAGTCCAATCACCGGATGCATTCTGCTGAATTCCAAGCCCTTCCGGGTCACGCACATCCGCATAGAGGGGGCAGACACAAAGAATGTGCTGCCAGTCCTCTACAGGATCGCCACATGGACATTCAGCAGTCTCGCTTAGACCACGCGCATGCAGGAAGGCATTCATCGAGCCATGGCCAGTTATGAGGAAACTGGCATGCATCGTGAACTTGAAGTCTGGGCGGCTGTAGACGAAGCTTACGTCCGGGATGAACTTGTGCGTCACACGACCGTGCTCGCTGTCATCCCATCGGAGTTGCCACTCACGTAGTAAGCGTTCGTCCAGCAAGGCTCTCCTCCTGTTGCGATCAAGGGTCGAAACGTCTTGATCGTAGAGCCAATCGCCTTCTACCATGGGGTAGTTACGCTTCATCTTCGACTGCATTGCTATACGCATCGCCATAAGGTCCAGCGGTGGAGCTCCAGCAAGAACTTCTAGGGCATCTGTAGATACCGTTCGGCACGTTGGCAAGCATCCTAATAGGATGAGCCGATGGCAGGACTTGAGCGCCCTCCTGGCGCCGACTAGTCTCATCACCACCTTGTACCAGACCGAGGCACCAAATAGCGCACAAGGCACCATGAGTCCGGCATAGATCCTTCGCCGTGCTTGCGGACTGAGTCCCCAGTCAACGCGTAGCACACGGGTCAGGGCTCCGACGACTCCAGCCAGCCGATCGCGTAGGGACGCGACATGCGGGAGAAAACTCAGCCGCTCGCCGACCGTGATGCCAAGGTAACGGCACTGCGTCACATACCGCAAGTTTGCTCCTGCAAAGCTTACGGCGGGCGGTCTGCCAGATGACAGCCTTCCCTTAAGGAGCATCGTGACAGTCTTCGTTGCCGAGACTGACACGCCTACCTCGATACCCCATCCTCCAACTAATTCCATTAGTTGGGCACCTTTGGGCTCCAGTTGGGATCTGGAATTTCCATCAACGAGCAGCAAGAGGTCGTCAGCATATGCACTTAAAGTGCATTCCGCTTCAAGGCGATGCAGAAGTGTGTCCATCAGGATGTTCCAAATAAATGGACCACTGATGGACCCCTGCGGACAGCCACGTGTAACATCTACACTGACTTCGCCAAAGCTGCTGACGATACTTGCCTTTCGGTCCGAAAAGAAGCTGCGCCAGATCCCAACTTCCCTGCATCCTAGATCCGATAGTCGGCGTAGTGCTGCGTCCCATTCGACATGGTCGAACGCACCCCTGAAGTCAACGAAGATACCGAGCACATATCGAGCCGAGCTGGCTTCGACACTGCTCACGACGTGACTCCAGGCATCCTCAACGCAGCGCCCGGGGCGAAAGCCGAATTGCCATCGACTTTCGTCCGTGAGCACCTCCTTCACACGGTTCACCATGATCCCTTCGAGTACTTTGCCGAAGACGGGCAACAGGCAGATACCCCGATAGGACGCTGGATCGCTCCTGTCCTTATCTGGGCCCTTGAGGAGCGCAACCACACGTGGGCGCTTCCACTCAGTGGGGAAGTATCCCTCTGCCAGGCAGCGGGAAAACAACGCTGTCAAGTACTCCGGGATGGCGCGCCAAACCGCTTTGACCATACCCCCAGTTATGCCATCTAGACCAGGTGAGCGTCTGCTCCGAACTCTGGCGATGCACGTTTCTACCTCGAACCTGTCAAGGGCTGGGGGTACTTCGCTAGGAATGGTAACGTCCACTGGCCTCTCCGCAGCAGGAAAGAAGCTGCGGAGCAGGACGTTCGCACAGTCGTGCCAGGTTACGACTTGCTCATCATTCCAGCGAAGGCAACCGAGATCGGTGCACGTCTTGCGGCCTCGGCATATCCGGTAGGCACGCCCCCATGGGTCTTCCTGGTGCTCGCCGACAAATCGTCTCCAGTCTTCCTCTTTCACTTTCAGCATCATCCTCACGTATTCCTTCCGGGTGATCCTGAAATACGTGGCGAGGTCATCAGCACTATCACTGTGGTTTCGACGCGCATGCTGAAGCCTCCGTCGGGCTCTCCTGAGCTCGCGACGTGCATCAGTGAGGGCGGCATTCCACCAACCCACACGACGTCTGGCTTGCAGCTGTTGGCGTCCCAACACAGTGTCGCTCACCTGATGAACCAGTGAGCGAAGTGCGGAGACCTGCTCATCAGATGCCATCTGGTGAAACTCCTCCAGAGGAAGTTCCAACGATGCAGTCATCAGCTCATCACTGAAACGTCGCCAGTCAGCACGCTGGAGTTTCCACGAGGTCACCGGAGCATAGCTCTCTACAGTGCTTAGCGGATCCGGCGTTACAACAACAGTAATGATGTTGTGATCGCTCAGATCCCACTCGCTTACACTCCAATCAAACGTGGCCCACGTAGACGCTGAATCGCTGACGATCGTTACGTCGATATCGCTTCTTGCCCTGCGATTATCGAACGTGTACACACTGCTGCGGACATTTAGCACACCGGCTCGACTGCCCTGTACCCAATTTGCTAGCAGCTCACCCCGCTGCCTGTTCAAGTAGCCCCGAGAGCGCTCGGGGAGCTTACTGAACCACAGGGGGGATACTGCGTTCGCATCTAGGCCATAGATGACAGGCGTGCGGCTGGCTAGCAGCAGCACCGCATCCATGTACAGCAGGTACGGTTCAATTTCTGTATTGAACTGGCAATACACGGAGGTGAGGAAAATTGAGCCAAAGTTTCCAGACACACTCACGCATACGCCGTACTCAGTGATGAGCGACGAGACAGGCATGCAGACGACCTCCTGGTCGTCAACGACTATGGCAGCTTTGTTGCGGCGGTCGGAGAAGACTCGCATGCCTGCCGGTAATCCGGTGATTCTTCCTCCACGGTCCACGTAAGGCTCCTGGATCAGTGCGAACTTTCTCCCTGAGTTCCTCATCCTGACACCGAGCTCTATAACGGCAGCTCGACTGCGACCGCAGTTTGCCTGGGTGATGCTAAACATTAATGTCTAGCAGCCACCTTGGCGAGCACAGCTCCGTATATCGGGCAAGCCGCTGAGAGCATTAAATGCTCACAGGGTAGCCCCTTGAAACTGCAATTCCTGCAGTGCACAGGATTGCAGCACTTCACAGCTCGGTGTCCGGACTGTCCGCACTGACGGCAGATCTGCTCCTTCATCCGGCACTGGGCGACCTTGTGGTCAAAACTGACACACCTGTGGCACGCATACGTGCGCACCATCGACCGCCAACGGAAGGCGAACCAATCCACATATATCCTGTCATGTTCTTCCAGGATATCCAGGGCCTTCTGATCCAGCTCCAGCTGGATCGATATCGGACCTACATCTTGCGTCCACACCTTAGACACAATGGCCACCGACTTCTCAAATGCAGCACTGGACATGTGCTCCGAGAAGTGGTTCTTGAAAAGACCGCCCATAAACTGCTTGACAGTAATATTACTGTCAACGTCCAGGACGGTTATTCTGGGCCTGAGCGCTGCGTTCCGCTTAATGTCTAACCCAAGTTCTTTGAACTTCGGGTTAGCCACGACCCTGCGGATCTCTCCCGACGACGGCGTGCGGATGATCGCGCCCCCTCTCTTCAGTTCACGCACCTCGTGTACACGGACACCGAGAGCGGGGGCAACATCCCTGCGAACGCGCTCAGCGACTTGCTGAGGCGTCTCCTCCGGGTTGCTGCTGGTCACAATTGCTGACCAGGTTTCCGCAGCCTTGCGGGCCCGTGGTGCAGCAATTGGAGCGTTAGCTCGGGCAACTGTAGTAGAGACGGCGGGGACAGCAATGGTAGCAGCGGTTTGTGGGCGGGCACGGCTCTGCGCCTCTAGCTCCACAATCCTGCCGTACATGCTCAGTACAAGCTCTTGGTAGCTTGCACCTGCATCCAGCACGCTTAGTGCCACATTGCTGGGCACTCCCTCGCGGACAACAGCTCTCCGGATCTCCGGAGCTCCTGTTCGATGGCCAACATTCGTTGGACCATCTCGTTTGGACAAGCCAAACTCGGGGAGGCGGCAGCAGTAGCAGTGGCAGAAGCGGCAACGGCGGCAGGAGTAGCGGCAGCGGGGGCAGCAGCAACGGGGGCAGCAGCAACGGGGGCAGCAGCAACGGGGGCAGCAACGACGGGGGCAGCAACAACGGGGGCGGCAGCAACGGCGGCAGAAGCAGCATTGGCGGCGGCAGCGACGGCGGCAGCAGTGGTGGCTCCAGCCAACACAGCTGCCAGCGACGCATCGCTGTCATCTCCTGAGCTCAAAGCTGGCGCACGCAGCTTCCGTGGGGGCGAGTCTCGCGGTGGCGGCATGATGTCGTCAGACATCGATCGCGTTAAAACACGCGCCACCGCAGCGGGACGCCCGCGCTTTTTTCGACCCGACGCTGATCGCGCCGAGCTGGCAGCACTGCTGCTAGCGTCGCTCTCCATGCCTGTTTGTTAGGCAACACAAATTTATTAATGCACCCTTAAGGTATGCAACACTAAGTTTTGTTGTTCGGCACAAAAGTATGCAGTACTTTTGCAAAGCTTTTTGATTGGCCGACCAATCACAGCGCAGCAACTGTAAATTACGGTTACTGGCACACAGCTTATCGCGAAGTGGTTGAATTAAGCACTCTTACAGATTTTATTGCGGCAATAAAATCTGCTGAACACGCGCAAACACGTCAACTCTCGGCGACTGTCGAACACAAACTGGGAGTGGAGGACACTGAACTAAGACGAGAGGCCACTAGGACAATCTTCAACAAGACAATTCAAGGACAGGCGAAGGATGTAGTTATCAATATACCGGAACCAGACAACTGGGACCTAATCAAGTCAACCCTAAAGCTAAGGTATCGACCGGACACGGAACCCCATCAAATTTACCGTAAAATTTATGAGTTAAAAGTAGACACAGTAAGCGAACTGGTAGCAGAACTACAAAATATTAAGTATAAAACAGACGAATTAAAAGTTTACCATCAAAACGATAATTTCATAGATTTAAGTAACGTAGAAAGTTTACTAGTAAATGCAGCTAAAGAAATGACTCAAGGCACTTTACTTGATAAAATATACGAAGAAAGAAATTTAAATGAGATTCTAAAAAAAATGATGTTACGTAGATACGAAAATAGTTGTATTAGATTTCAATATAAGAAAAGTAAACCCAATAGGTATAACGCTGAGGCTGAGTCTAGCAAGAAAAATCATAACTACAAAAACGAAAATATCCAACAACAAAATTATGACAAGAAGCAACAATATTATCAACAAAATTATAACAATAACAAGCGATCTTATTATCAACCACAAAGTGGTCACAACAAAAATCAACAAAAATACCAACAAAACAACTCAGGTCAGTACAGACAAGATTATACTCAACACAATTCAGGACAGAGTCACCCTAACCAAAATCATCAGCAAACAAATTCACAACAGTCAAAAGAGTATAGGCCAAGGAATTCAGAACCCATGGAAATAGAAAACCTAGAAACAAAGCAAGATACAAACAGTTACCCAGAAACAAGAAATGACTACGACCAGGCAGAGGTTAATAATACAGTTTTTTTTATGAAGCAGCCTCGGAATGCCTACCATTATTAAAACTAAACATCGATAAACATAGATATATAGCATTAATAGATACAGGAGCAAGTTTAAGTCTAGTTAACAACCAAATTAATGGGCACACAAATATTAAGCTGAATAAACCCATATCATATAGCACAATTAATAGTAAGGACATAATAGAGTATGAAATTCATACAACAGCACCTAGAGAATTTAATTTACCAAACAACGCTAGAGTCCGCTGGAAGTTAGCCCCACTAAAGGGAAGAAAATATAACTTTATTATAGGTATAGACCTTCTACAATTTTTAAGTGCAGTTATTAATATTGAAAGAAACAGTTTAACATTAAATCACAAAGAAAACCGTATAATAAATAAGCCATATCAATATGAAGAAATCTGTGCATTAGAAAGTACTATAGATAAATATGATAGCTTGGCATTAGATCATTTAAATACACAAGAAGTAATTGAAGTTAAGAAAATTATAAAACGATATAGTAAACTTTTTTTCAAAGAAGGAGATAAACTAACTAGTACAACCGAAATAGAACATGAAATACGGACAACTACAGATGAACAACTTAATTCAAAGCTATATAGATACCCACCACAGCATGAGGAAGAAGTCAGAAAACAGATAAAAGAAATGGAAGAACAGGGAATTATTAGAAAAAGCAATTCAAGATATTCGAGTCCACTTTTAGTAATACCAAAAAAGTTAGACAATTCAAAACAAAAAAATTCCGCATTGTAATAGATTATAGAAAACTTAATGAAATAACCATCGACGATAAATTTCCGATTCCCAATATAAATTCAATTCTTGATAAACTCGGAAGAGCCCAGTACTTCACAACAATAGATCTAGCAAAAGGCTACCATCAAATTTTAGTAAAAGAGGAAGACAGAAAAAAAACTGCCTTTGTTACGCCGCATGGCTTATATGAATTTATTAGAATGCCATTTGGGTTGAAAAATGCCCCTGCCACTTTCCAAAGACTAATGAATGAAATCTTAAGAGAGTTTATTAACAAAAAATGTGTCGTGTATTTGGACGACATACTTATTTTTAGCACATCGTTGCAAGAGCATGTTGAAGCCATCAACGAAATATTTAAAGTATTAGAGGATAAGAATTTGAAGATTCAAATCGATAAGTGTAACTTCATGAAGAAGGAGACAGAATTTTTAGGTCATATCTTAACCAAAGAAGGCATTAAACCAAATCCAAACAAAATAGCCATAATAGAAAAGTTACCTTTACCAAAAACAGAAAAGGAGATAAAAAGTTTTTTAGGCATAACAGGTTTCTACAGAAAATTTATTAAAGATTACGCAAAAGTAGCACAACCCATAACAAAATATTTAAAGAAAAATACTAAAATAAATACAAAAGATCCAACTTTCATCGAAGCATTTGAAAAGTTAAAGCAGCTTATTTGTTCACACCCTATATTAAGATTTCCTAACTTTGAAAAAGCATTCACGCTTACAACTGACGCTTCAAATTATGCCATAGGATCGGTTCTTTCTCAAGAAGGGCATCCAATTTGTTTTGCGTCAAGGACATTGAACAATCATGAGAAAAATTATTCAGCGACAGATAAAGAATTTTTAGCAATACTATGGAGTGTAAACTATTTTAGACCATATCTCTACGGAAGAAAATTCAAATTATTAACAGATCACCAAGCGATAAAATTCTTATATTCAAAACATAAAGGGAAAGATATTTCGCCAAGGCATCAAAGATGGTTACTAAAACTAGGAGAATATCAGTTTGACATAGATTACTTAAGAGGAAGAGAAAACAGAGTAGCCGATTTCTTAAGCAGAATAAAAGGTAATGATTTTGACCCACAGCAAGATAACAATGACAATATATCAGACATAAACATTATAACAAATATTGAAGACACAGAAGATAAATATTCGATAGCAGCAACTATACATTCAGCAGAAGAAAATTTACAGGATCATTTTCTAATAAGGGAAGAAATAGTAAATAAATATAAAACACAAATAATAATAACAAATTCCAAAACAGAAGAGTGTAAATCGATTCATGGAAAAAGAATAATTTTCATAGCAAAACACGACTTCCCAACAATGGAAGAAATTTTTACGAAATACTTAAACAAAGGAAAAGTAGGCATATATTCAGATCTACCGGATCAGGAATATAATATAGTACAAGAAAAATTAGTTCAATTATACTCTAACAACAAACAAATAGAATTCACTAAATGCACACATAGAGCTCAAGATATAGAAACTGAAACGGACGCTGTAAAACAAATATCTATTTACCATGTACAAGAGAGTATGCATTCAGGTATTCAAGAGACGTATAACAAAATAAAAAATAAAATATTTTACCCTAAGTTATTAGAATTAATACAGAGAGTGATCAACCAATGCGACTTTTGCAAATAAGTCAAATATGACAGAAACCCAGTTAAAAACAAATTTGTTAAAACAGAAACTCCCTCGGATAAAAACCAAATAATACATATAGACACATACGTAATAAAAAACACATATTTTTTAACTATTATAGATAAATTTTCAAAATTCGCAGCCGTTTACCCACTAAACGATAGGAACCATATAACCATTGTAGAGCAGATCGAAAATCATTTTACTAAAATAGGCAAACCAAATAAGATTGTAGCTGACAATGAATTTAATTCAATAAGAATTAAAGAACTATTAAGCCGAGAAAATATTGAATTACATTTAACAAAACCGAACAGCCATACAGGCAATGCAGATGTAGAAAGACTGCATAACTCATTGGCAGAAAAATTTAGGATAATATATAATACTAAAACAGAAAACATATCAGTAAAACAAATTATGCAAAGGGCAGTAAGAAATTATAACGACAGGTACCACTCTACTATTAAATGCACACCTTTTGAAGCGCATAATAATAAAATGGATTTTAAAATCATTAGGAATAATATAGTAACCACTAAAATCAAGATGCTTGATAAAAACAACCAAAACAGAGAAAATTATGAAGAAAAAAGAGAAGAGGGGTTTATTAAAAACTATAAAGCAGTAAGACACAAAGAAGTACCAAAGTTTAAAAAAAGCTAAACTTAAGAATATTAACCCAGCAAATATAAAACGTGTTTACAAATATACAGAAGACAAGAATGATAACTCATCAAATACCTAACTGAAAAAAAAAATAAATAAAACCTATAACAATTAATCTATGAATGTAAACAAGTCAATATTCATAATTCAAAACAATAATTATAAGTAATACCTACCTTATATATTACCGCTAATAAGAAAGTTAATAACAATACAGAATTCAGGAGAATTCTTATTTAAATGAGGGAGAAGTTATATATGCATTTAAGGTAATCGATATAAGCATAGTTTTAAGAGATTTCTCATCACTAAAAGACAAAGTCCATACCTAAATGTTGCATGTTTAGGATGATGAAAAAACCAGCAACATTATGAAATTAAAATTACAAAGAAATACATATCCACTAAGCTGACGCCAGAATAGTCTAGCAACATGTTGAAACTGAAATTATAAAGAAACGGCTATGTCGCCAGAATAGACTAGCATTAAGAATAAAAATCGAATAAAGATCAGTTCTAATCTGAGACTTAACTGAAGAGGTTGAGCCATGTTTTTTAATTTCAAAAACAAAGAACTCAAAACAAAATTCGCGTGCTATACACGGACCTACAAAAAAAATTTCAAGTCTCTAGCTCTTATAGATGCTGAGATCCACGCGTTCACACATACGGACAGACGGACAGACGGACGGACGGACAGACGGACAGACGGACGGACAGACAGACGGACAGGGCTCAATCGACTCGGCTTGTCGTCCTGATCAAGAATATATATACTTTATAGGGTCTGCCACGCCTCCTTCTGCCTGTTACATACATTTGCACAAAACCATTATACCCTGATTTCCCAATTTCAATGGGATCAGGGTATAAAATTAAAGTAATTAATGCTGATATTAATATAATAAATAATTGAAAATATTGATTACAAAAAGTTATTTGTTGGATTACGATTCATTTAGGGAAAAATCCTAAAAATGGGGGTAATCCTCCTAAAGATAAAAAATTTATAAATAAAGTAAATTTTACTATTTTATTTTGAGAAAATCAAGAAAATAATTGATTTAAATGAAATAATTTAAAAATATTAAATATAAAAGTTAAAGTAAAAGATAAAAATGAATAAAATAAAAAGTAAATAAATCAAATTGACTCACTAATTATTAAAGCTCTAAGTATTCATCCTAAATGGTTAATTGAAGAATAAGCTATTAATTTTCGTAAAGAAGTTTGGTTTAATCCCCCTAAGGCTCCAATAACTACTGATAAAATTACACTAACTAATAAAAGAATTTTTAAATTTAAATATGAAATTAACATTAAAGGGGCAATTTTTTGCCAAGTTATTAATAAAAGTGAATTTATTCATGTTAAACCATCTATTAAATTTGGGAATCAAAAATGAAAAGGAGCTGCCCCTCTTTTTATACCCTGATCCCATTGAAAATGGGAAATCAGGGTATAATGGTTTTGTGCAAATGTATGTAACAGGCAGAAGGAGGCGTGGCAGACCCCATAAAGTATATATATTCTTGATCAGGATGACAAGACGAATCGATTAAGCCCTGTCCGTCTGTCTGTCCGTCCGTCTGTCCGTCTGTCCGTATGTGTGAACGCGTGGATCTCAGCATCTATAAGAGCTAGAGACTTGAAATTTTTTTTGTAGGTCCGTGTATAGCACGCGAATTTTGTTTTGAGTTCTTTGTTTTTGAAATTAAAAAACATGGCTCAACCTCTTCAGTTAAGTCTCAGATTAGAACTGATCTTTATTCGATTTTTCTTCTTAATGCTAGTCTATTCTGGCGACATAGCCGTTTCTTTATAATTTCAGTTTCAACATGTTGCTAGACTATTCTGGCGACATAGCCGTTTCTTTATAATTTCAGTTTCAACATGTTGCTAGACTATTCTGGCGTCAGCTTAGTGGATATGTATTTCTTTGTAATTTTAATTTCATAATGTTGCTGGTTTTTTCATCATCCTAAACATGCAACATTTAGGTATGGACTTTGTCTTTTAGTGATGAGAAATCTCTTAAAACTATGCTTATATCGATTACCTTAAATGCATATATAACTTCTCCCTCATTTAAATAAGAATTCTCCTGAATTCTGTATTGTTATTAACTTTCTTATTAGCGGTAATATATAAGGTAGGTATTACTTATAATTATTGTTTTGAATTATGAATATTGACTTGTTTACATTCATAGATTAATTGTTATAGGTTTTATTTATTTTTTTTTTTTTCAGTTAGGTATTTGATGAGTTATCATTCTTGTCTTCTGTATATTTGTGAACACGTTTTATATTTGCTGGGTTAATATTCTTAAGTTTAGCTTTTTTAAACTTTGGTACTTCTTTGTGTCTTACTGCTTTATAGTTTTTAATAAACCCCTCTTCTCTTTTTTCTTCATAATTTTCTCTGTTTTGGTTGTTTTTATCAAGCATCTTGATTTTAGTGGTTACTATATTATTCCTAATGATTTTAAAATCCATTTTATTATTATGCGCTTCAAAAGGTGTGCATTTAATAGTAGAGTGGTACCTGTCGTTATAATTTCTTACTGCCCTTTGCATAATTTGTTTTACTGATATGTTTTCTGTTTTAGTATTATATATTATCCTAAATTTTTCTGCCAATGAGTTATGCAGTCTTTCTACATCTGCATTGCCTGTATGGCTGTTCGGTTTTGTTAAATGTAATTCAATATTTTCTCGGCTTAATAGTTCTTTAATTCTTATTGAATTAAATTCATTGTCAGCTACAATCTTATTTGGTTTGCCTATTTTAGTAAAATGATTTTCGATCTGCTCTACAATGGTTATATGGTTCCTATCGTTTAGTGGGTAAACGGCTGCGAATTTTGAAAATTTATCTATAATAGTTAAAAAATATGTGTTTTTTATTACGTATGTGTCTATATGTATTATTTGGTTTTTATCCGAGGGAGTTTCTGTTTTAACAAATTTGTTTTTAACTGGGTTTCTGTCATATTTGACTTCTTTGCAAAAGTCGCATTGGTTGATCACTCTCTGTATTAATTCTAATAACTTAGGGTAAAATATTTTATTTTTTATTTTGTTATACGTCTCTTGAATACCTGAATGCATACTCTCTTGTACATGGTAAATAGATATTTGTTTTACAGCGTCCGTTTCAGTTTCTATATCTTGAGCTCTATGTGTGCATTTAGTGAATTCTATTTGTTTGTTGTTAGAGTATAATTGAACTAATTTTTCTTGTACTATATTATATTCCTGATCCGGTAGATCTGAATATATGCCTACTTTTCCTTTGTTTAAGTATTTCGTAAAAATTTCTTCCATTGTTGGGAAGTCGTGTTTTGCTATGAAAATTATTCTTTTTCCATGAATCGATTTACACTCTTCTGTTTTGGAATTTGTTATTATTATTTGTGTTTTATATTTATTTACTATTTCTTCCCTTATTAGAAAATGATCCTGTAAATTTTCTTCTGCTGAATGTATAGTTGCTGCTATCGAATATTTATCTTCTGTGTCTTCAATATTTGTTATAATGTTTATGTCTGATATATTGTCATTGTTATCTTGCTGTGGGTCAAAATCATTACCTTTTATTCTGCTTAAGAAATCGGCTACTCTGTTTTCTCTTCCTCTTAAGTAATCTATGTCAAACTGATATTCTCCTAGTTTTAGTAACCATCTTTGATGCCTTGGCGAAATATCTTTCCTTTTATGTTTTGAATATAAGAATTTTATCGCTTGGTGATCTGTTAATAATTTGAATTTTCTTCCGTAGAGATATGGTCTAAAATAGTTTACACTCCATAGTATTGCTAAAAATTCTTTATCTGTCGCTGAATAATTTTTCTCATGATTGTTCAATGTCCTTGACGCAAAACAAATTGGATGCCCTTCTTGAGAAAGAACCGATCCTATGGCATAATTTGAAGCGTCAGTTGTAAGCGTGAATGCTTTTTCAAAGTTAGGAAATCTTAATATAGGGTGTGAACAAATAAGCTGCTTTAACTTTTCAAATGCTTCGATGAAAGTTGGATCTTTTGTATTTATTTTAGTATTTTTCTTTAAATATTTTGTTATGGGTTGTGCTACTTTTGCGTAATCTTTAATAAATTTTCTGTAGAAACCTGTTATGCCTAAAAAACTTTTTATCTCCTTTTCTGTTTTTGGTAAAGGTAACTTTTCTATTATGGCTATTTTGTTTGGATTTGGTTTAATGCCTTCTTTGGTTAAGATATGACCTAAAAATTCTGTCTCCTTCTTCATGAAGTTACACTTATCGATTTGAATCTTCAAATTCTTATCCTCTAATACTTTAAATATTTCGTTGATGGCTTCAACATGCTCTTGCAACGATGTGCTAAAAATAAGTATGTCGTCCAAATACACGACACATTTTTTGTTAATAAACTCTCTTAAGATTTCATTCATTAGTCTTTGGAAAGTGGCAGGGGCATTTTTCAACCCAAATGGCATTCTAATAAATTCATATAAGCCATGCGGCGTAACAAAGGCAGTTTTTTTTCTGTCTTCCTCTTTTACTAAAATTTGATGGTAGCCTTTTGCTAGATCTATTGTTGTGAAGTACTGGGCTCTTCCGAGTTTATCAAGAATTGAATTTATATTGGGAATCGGAAATTTATCGTCGATGGTTATTTCATTAAGTTTTCTATAATCTATTACAATGCGGAATTTTTTTTGTTTTGAATTGTCTAACTTTTTTGGTATTACTAAAAGTGGACTCGAATATCTTGAATTGCTTTTTCTAATAATTCCCTGTTCTTCCATTTCTTTTATCTGTTTTCTGACTTCTTCCTCATTCTGTGGTGGGTATCTATATAGCTTTGAATTAAGTTGTTCATCTGTAGTTGTCCGTATTTCATGTTCTATTTCGGTTGTACTAGTTAGTTTATCTCCTTCTTTGAAAAAAAGTTTACTATATCGTTTTATAATTTTCTTAACTTCAATTACTTCTTGTGTATTTAAATGATCTAATGCCAAGCTATCATATTTATCTATAGTACTTTCTAATGCACAGATTTCTTCATATTGATATGGCTTATTTATTATACGGTTTTCTTTGTGATTTAATGTTAAACTGTTTCTTTCAATATTAATAACTGCACTTAAAAATTGTAGAAGGTCTATACCTATAATAAAGTTATATTTTCTTCCCTTTAGTGGGGCTAACTTCCAGCGGACTCTAGCGTTGTTTGGTAAATTAAATTCTCTAGGTGCTGTTGTATGAATTTCATACTCTATTATGTCCTTACTATTAATTGTGCTATATGATATGGGTTTATTCAGCTTAATCTTTGTGTGCCCATTAATTTGGTTGTTAACTAGACTTAAACTTGCTCCTGTATCTATTAATGCTATATATCTATGTTTATCGATGTTTAGTTCTAATAATGGTAGGCATTCCGAGGCTGCTTCATAAAAAAAACTGTATTATTAACCTCTGCCTGGTCGTAGTCATTTCTTGTTTCTGGGTAACTGTTTGTATCTTGCTTTGTTTCTAGGTTTTCTATTTCCATGGGTTCTGAATTCCTTGGCCTATACTGTTTTGACTGTTGTGAATTTGTTTGCTGATGATTTTGGTTAGGGTGACTCTGTCCTGAATTGTGTTGAGTATAATCTTGTCTGTACTGACCTGAGTTGTTTTGTTGGTATTTTTGTTGATTTTTGTTGTGACCACTTTGTGGTTGATAATAAGATCGCTTGTTATTGTTATAATTTTGTTGATAATATTGTTGCTTCTTGTCATAATTTTGTTGTTGGATATTTTCGTTTTTGTAGTTATGATTTTTCTTGCTAGACTCAGCCTCAGCGTTATACCTATTGGGTTTACTTTTCTTATATTGAAATCTAATACAACTATTTTCGTATCTACGTAACATCATTTTTTTTAGAAGCTCATTTAAATTTCTTTCTTCGTATATTTTATCAAGTAAAGTGCCTTGAGTCATTTCTTTAGCTGCATTTACTAGTAAACTTTCTACGTTACTTAAATCTATGAAATTATCGTTTTGATGGTAAACTTTTAATTCGTCTGTTTTATACTTAATATTTTGTAGTTCTGCTACCAGTTCGCTTACTGTGTCTACTTTTAACTCATAAATTTTACGGTAAATTTGATGGGGTTCCGTGTCCGGTCGATACCTTAGCTTTAGGGTTGACTTGATTAGGTCCCAGTTGTCTGGTTCCGGTATATTGATAACTACATCCTTCGCCTGTCCTTGAATTGTCTTGTTGAAGATTGTCCTAGTGGCCTCTCGTCTTAGTTCAGTGTCCTCCACTCCTTGGAGAAGGTACTCCACGCTGCTGAAGAACGAGTTAATCGATATATCACCTGTTCCCGTGAACGATGCCAAATAATTGATGTTTTGAAACAACCGTTCCTTCTGAGCCGTATTGGTGTTTCCCTGGAGCGTGACGTAAGCTTGATGTAGCTCCTCTAGTTGCCGCTCCTTGTTGATCAACTGCTCATATAATTGCTGCGATGACATTTGTGGGTTAGCTTGTGCCATCCTGCTTTTGTCGTAATATACTGCTCTCTTTTGTTTTCTGGTTGCCAGCGTTGAGATGTACTTTTTTTTTTTTTTTTTTTTTTTTTAAAGTTGTCAACTTATTTGTAGTTTGACCTCTTTTTTCGATTTATAAAACTTGTCAACTTATTTTTAGTTTGACTTTTTATTTTATAATGATCGATTTATAAATTTGTCGACTTATTTTTAGTTCGAATTTATCACAGAATCCTTTTTTTTTTTTTTTAAAAAAAGGATGCTACCGGCTGCGCCAATTTTGTTTTGAGTTCTTTGTTTTTTGAAATTAAAACAAGTAAGAAAGCTCTAGTCGGGGTGCCCGACTAGGAGATACCCTGATCCCAGTCCTCTGAGTTTTTTAATATTTTCCGTAGTTTGTATCGAGTATTCAAAAAAAAAAAGAAAATAAATAAAAAATGACCAGGATTCGAACCCGGATTGTCTGCGCAACGTGCGTCAACTCTACCAACACCGCCACTTCATAATTAAAAAATAAATAAAACAATAAAAAACTTCTCGTCTGCACTGGTCTCGAACCAGGAGCGCGCTACATACGAGCGCCGCCTCTACCAACTCAGCCACCGCTCTGCTTACGCGAGCAGCTGCAAATTTGAACATAAGTAGCAGCTAATAATTCAGCACAGTTCAATCGCAATTTCAATTCGTGGAATAGAAAAGAATACACGCATTTGAATGTATGTGTACACACGCATAGGAAAAATGCGTGCGCGTGGCGCTGCTGACATGTGCTTTTGCAAATTGGCCAAACGTTTTGTTTAATAACTTCTGTTTTACTTATTATACCCTGATCCCATTGAAAATGGGAAATCAGGGTATAATGGTTTTGTGCAAATGTATGTAACAGGCAGAAGGAGGCGTGGCAGACCCCATAAAGTATATATATTCTTGATCAGGATGACAAGACGAGTCGATTGAGCCCTGTCCGTCTGTCTGTCCGTCCGTCTGTCCGTCTGTCCGTATGTGTGAACGCGTGGATCTCAGCATCTATAAGAGCTAGAGACTTGAAATTTTTTTTGTAGGTCCGTGTATAGCACGCGCAGGTCAAGTTTGTTTCAAATATTCGATAACTATTCGCATTTAATTGTTATCGAATAAAAACAATTTTGAAATGCAGTAAATAAATTATATCTCGAACGTCTTAAGAGCTAGAGCCTCCAAATTTTGTATTTAGTTTTATGTGTATTTTATGCAATTTTGATTTTTGTTGGATTTTGGATACCGGCTCCAAATTCCCCAAATTCGTAGAATTTAAGTTTAGTTGGAACTAGGGCCATTATGTGAAGGCGTTTGCATCTCAACCAAGCCAATAGGATATGTAGATCATATGCTGAAAATTTCATTAAAATCCATTAAGTAAAACAGAAGTTATTAAACAAAACGTTTGGCCAATTTGCAAAAGCACATGTCAGCAGCGCCACGCGCACGCATTTTTCCTATGCGTGTGCACACATACATTCAAATGCGTGTATTCTTTTCTATTCCACGAATTGCAATTGCGATTGAACTGTGCTGAATTATTAGCTGCTACTTATGTTCAAATTTGCAGCCGCTTGCGCAAGCAGATCGGTGGCTGCGTTGGTAGAGGCGGCGCTCGTGTGCAGCGCGGTCCGGGTTCGAGACCAGTGCGGACAAAGCATTTTTTATTGTTTTATTTATTTTTTAATTATGAAGTGGCGGTGTTGGTAGAGTTGGCGCACGTTGCGCAGACAATCCGGGTTCGAATCCTGGTCTCGAAATGTCATTTTTTAGTTATTTTCTTTTTTTTTTTAAATACTCGATACAAACTACGAAAAATTTTAAAAAACTCAGAGGACTGGGATCAGGGTATCTCCTAGTCGGGCACCCCGACTAGAGCTTTCTTACTTGTTTACTTAATGGATTTTAATGAAATTTTCAGCATATGATCTACATATCCTATTGGCTTGGTTGAGATGCAAACGCCTTCACATAATGGCCCTAGTTCCTACTAAACTTAAATTCTAAGAATTTGGGGAATTTGGAGCCGGTATCCAAAATCCAACAAAAATCAAAATTGCATAAAATATACATAAAACTAAATACAAAATTTGGAGGCTCTAGCTCTTAAGACGTTCGAGATATAATTTATTTACTGCATTTCATTAATGTTTTTATTCGATAACAATTAAATGCGAATAGTTATCGAATATTTGAAACAAACTTGACCTGCGCGTGCTATACACGGACCTACAAAAAAAATTTCAAGTCTCTAGCTCTTATAGATGCTGAGATCCACGCGTTCACACATACGGACAGACGGACAGACGGACGGACGGACAGACGGACAGACGGACGGACAGACAGACGGACAGGGCTCAATCGACTCGGCTTGTCGTCCTGATCAAGAATATATATACTTTATGGGGTCTGCCACGCCTCCTTCTGCCTGTTACATACATTTGCACAAAACCATTATACCCTGATTTCCCATTTTCAATGGGATCAGGGTATAAAAAAACATGGCTCAACCTCTTCAGTTAAGTCTCAGATTAGAACTGATCTTTATTCGATTTTTCTTCTTAATGCTAGTCTATTCTGGCGACATAGCCGTTTCTTTATAATTTCAGTTTCAACATGTTGCTAGACTATTCTGGCGACATAGCCGTTTCTTTATAATTTCAGTTTCAACATGTTGCTAGACTATTCTGGCGTCAGCTTAGTGGATATGTATTTCTTTGTAATTTTAATTTCATAATGTTGCTGGTTTTTTCATCATCCTAAACATGCAACATTTAGGTATGGACTTTGTCTTTTAGTGATGAGAAATCTCTTAAAACTATGCTTATATCGATTACCTTAAATGCATATATAACTCGCGCAGGTCAAGTTTGTTTCAAATATTCGATAACTATTCGCATTTAATTGTTATCGAATAAAAACATTAATGAAATGCAGTAAATAAATTATATCTCGAACGTCTTAAGAGCTAGAGCCTCCAAATTTTGTATTTAGTTTTATGTATATTTTATGCAATTTTGATTTTTGTTGGATTTTGGATACCGGCTCCAAATTCCCCAAATTCTTAGAATTTAAGTTTAGTTGGAACTAGGGCCATTATGTGAAGGCGTTTGCATCTCAACCAAGCCAATAGGATATGTAGATCATATGCTGAAAATTTCATTAAAATCCATTAAGTAAAACAGAAGTTATTAAACAAAACGTTTGGCCATTTGCAAAAGCACATGTCAGCAGCGCCACGCGCACGCATTTTTCCTATGCGTGTGCAAGTTAACACATAAATACTATAGCGAATAAGCATAAGCAACAACACATGAATAATGCTGACACGCCAAATGAAGAGTTCAGTGCCCTGCACTGATACAGTTATGCAGCGATCGCATGACACTTCTTTGCGAGTGTGCCGCGAGGCTGAGAATGCCGAGTCGGCATGCCGACCGTGAGCCGATGGCGCGACGCATTGTCTTTGCTAAGTAGAATTGTCTTTAGTTTTTGGTTGGTTTTGGAATAAAGAAGACACAAGTTGTCTATCACGTACTCCGGCTCTTAACCGTAACATTGTCCTTATTGGTCATATTAATGCACCACAAGGGAATAACCATCAAAGGGGAAAAGATAAAGTCCTCCAACTTAATCGTCAAAAATCACATCAGTGTTCACCCTGGATCGACATTCCTCACGGAAGCGACGCTGGACCTGGAATTCACTATTAGCAGCTACGCGGGACCACCTCAGCTACCTGCGACTACACCCAAATAACTTGCACACATACATTCAAATGCGTGTATTCTTTTCTATTCCACGAATTGAAATTGCGATTGAACTGTGCTGAATTATTAGCTGCTACTTATGTTCAAACTTGCAGCTGCACTCGTAAGCAGAGCAGTGGCTGCGTTGGTAGAGGCGGCGCTCGTGTGTAGCGCGGTCCTGGTTCGAGACCAGTGCAGACGAAAAATTTTTTGTTGCTTTATTTATTATACCCTAATCACATTGAAAATGGGAAATCAGGGTATAATGATTTTGTGCAAATGTATGTAACAGGCAGAAGGAGGCGTGGCAGACCCCATAAAGTATATATATTCTTGATCAGGATGACAACACGAGTCGATTGAGCCCTGTCCGTCTGTCTGTCTGTCCGTCTGTCCGTATGTGTGAACGCGTGGATCTCAGCATCTATAAGAGCTAGAGACTTGAAATTTTTTTTTGTAGGTCCGTGTATAGCACGCGAATTTTGTTTTGAGTTCTTTGTTTTTGAAATTAAAAAACATGGCTCAACCTCTTCAGTTAAGTCTCAGATTAGAACTGATCTTTATTCGATTTTTCTTCTTAATGCTAGTCTATTCTGGCGACATAGCCGTTTCTTTATAATTTCAGTTTCAACATGTTGCTAGACTATTCTGGCGACATAGCCGTTTCTTTATAATTTCAGTTTCAACATGTTGCTAGACTATTCTGGCGTCAGCTTAGTGGATATGTATTTCTTTGTAATTTTAATTTCATAATGTTGCTGGTTTTTTCATCATCCTAAACATGCAACATTTAGGTATGGACTTTGTCTTTTAGTGATGAGAAATCTCTTAAAACTATGCTTATATCGATTACCTTAAATGCATATATAACTTCTCCCTCATTTAAATAAGAATTCTCCTGAATTCTGTATTGTTATTAACTTTCTTATTAGCGGTAATATATAAGGTAGGTATTACTTATAATTATTGTTTTGAATTATGAATATTGACTTGTTTACATTCATAGATTAATTGTTATAGGTTTTATTTATTTTTTTTTTTCAGTTAGGTATTTGATGAGTTATCATTCTTGTCTTCTGTATATTTGTAAACACGTTTTATATTTGCTGGGTTAATATTCTTAAGTTTAGCTTTTTTAAACTTTGGTACTTCTTTGTGTCTTTAAATGATCTAATGCCAAGCTATCATATTTGTCTATAGTACTTTCTAATGCACAGATTTCTTCATATTGATATGGCTTATTTATTATACGGTTTTCTTTGTGATTTAATGTTAAACTGTTTCTTTCAATATTAATAACTGCACTTAAAAATTGTAGAAGGTCTATACCTATAATAAAGTTATATTTTCTTCCCTTTAGTGGGGCTAACTTCCAGCGGACTCTAGCGTTGTTTGGTAAATTAAATTCTCTAGGTGCTGTTGTATGAATTTCATACTCTATTATGTCCTTACTATTAATTGTGCTATATGATATGGGTTTATTCAGCTTAATCTTTGTGTGCCCATTAATTTGGTTGTTAACTAGACTTAAACTTGCTCCTGTATCTATTAATGCTATATATCTATGTTTATCGATGTTTAGTTCTAATAATGGTAGGCATTCCGAGGCTGCTTCATAAAAAAAACTGTATTATTAACCTCTGCCTGGTCGTAGTCATTTCTTGTTTCTGGGTAACTGTTTGTATCTTGCTTTGTTTCTAGGTTTTCTATTTCCATGGGTTCTGAATTCCTTGGCCTATACTGTTTTGACTGTTGTGAATTTGTTTGCTGATGATTTTGGTTAGGGTGACTCTGTCCTGAATTGTGTTGAGTATAATCTTGTCTGTACTGACCTGAGTTGTTTTGTTGGTATTTTTGTTGTGACCACTTTGTGGTTGATAATAAGATCGCTTGTTATTGTTATAATTTTGTTGATAATATTGTTGCTTCTTGTCATAATTTTGTTGTTGTATATTTTCGTTTTTGTAGTTATGATTTTTCTTGCTAGACTCAGCCTCAGCGTTATACCTATTGGGTTTACTTTTCTTATATTGAAATCTAATACAACTATTTTCGTATCTACGTAACATCATTTTTTTTAGAATCTCATTTAAATTTCTTTCTTCGTATATTTTATCAAGTAAAGTGCCTTGAGTCATTTCTTTAGCTGCATTTACTAGTAAACTTTCTACGTTACTTAAATCTATGAAATTATCGTTTTGATGGTAAACTTTTAATTCGTCTGTTTTATACTTAATATTTTGTAGTTCTGCTACCAGTTCGCTTACTGTGTCTACTTTTAACTCATAAATTTTACGGTAAATTTGATGGGGTTCCGTGTCCGGTCGATACCTTAGCTTTAGGGTTGACTTGATTAGGTCCCAGTTGTCTGGTTCCGGTATATTGGTAACTACATCCTTCGCCTGTCCTTGAATTGTCTTGTTGAAGATTGTCCTAGTGGCCTCTCGTCTTAGTTCAGTGTCCTCCACTCCTTGGAGAAGGTACTCCACGCTGCTGAAGAACGAGTTAATCGATATATCCCCTGTTCCCGTGAACGTTGCCAAATAATTGATGTTTTGAAACAACCGTTCCTTCTGAGCCGTATTGGTGTTTCCCTGGAGCGTGACGTAAGCTTGATGTAGCTCCTCTAGTTGCCGCTCCTTGTTAATCAACTGCTCATATAATTGCTGCGATGACATTTGTGGGTTAGCTTGTGCCATCCTGCTTTTGTCGTAATATACTGCTCTCTTTTGTTTTCTGGTTGCCAGCGTTGAGATGTACTTTTTTTTTTTTTTTTTTTTTTTTTTTTAAAGTTGTCAACTTATTTGTAGTTTGACCTCTTTTTTCGATTTATAAAACTTGTCAACTTATTTTTAGTTTGACTTTTTATTTTATAATGATCGATTTATAAATTTGTCGACTTATTTTTAGTTCGAATTTATCACAGAATCCTTTTTTTTTTTTTTTTTTTTTAAAAAAGGATCCTACCGGCTGCGCCAATTTTGTTTTGAGTTCTTTGTTTTTGAAATTAAAAAACATGGCTCAACCTCTTCAGTTAAGTCTCAGATTAGAACTGATCTTTATTCGATTTTTCGTCTTAATGCTAGTCTATTCTGGCGACATAGCCGTTTCTTTATAATTTCAGTTTCAACATGTTGCTAGACTATTCTGGCGACATAGCCGTTTCTTTATAATTTCAGTTTCAACATGTTGCTAGACTATTCTGGCGACATAGCCGTTTCTTTATAATTTCAGTTTCAACATGTTGCTAGACTATTCTGGCGTCAGCTTAGTGGATATGTATTTCTTTGTAATTTTAATTTCATAATGTTGCTGGTTTTTTCATCATCCTAAACATGCAACATTTAGGTATGGACTTTGTCTTTTAGTGATGAGAAATCTCTTAAAACTATGCTTATATCGATTACCTTAAATGCATATATAACTCGCGCAGGTCAAGTTTGTTTCAAATATTCGATAACTATTCGCATTTAATTGTTATCGAATAAAAACATGATTGAAATGCAGTTAATAAATTATATCTCGAACGTCTTAAGAGCTAGAGCCTCCAAATTTTGTATTTAGTTTTATGTATATTTTATGCAATTTTGATTTTTGTTGGATTTTGGATACCGGCTCCAAATTCCCCAAATTCTTAGAATTTAAGTTTAGTTGGAACTAGGGCCATTATTTGAAGGCGTTTGAATCTCAACCAAGCCAATAGGATATGTAGATCATATGCTGAAAATTTCATTAAAATCCATTAAGTAAAACAGAAGTTATTAAACAAAACGTTTGGCCAATTTGCAAAAGCACATGTCAGCAGCGCCACGCGAATTTTGTTTTGAGTTCTTTGTTTTTGAAATTAAAAAACATGGCTCAACCTCTTCAGTTAAGTCTCAGATTAGAACTGATCTTTATTCGATTTTTATTCTTAATGCTAGTCTATTCTGGCGACATAGCCGTTTCTTTATAATTTCAGTTTCAACATGTTGCTAGACTATTCTGGCGACATAGCCGTTTCTTTATAATTTCAGTTTCAACATGTTGCTAGACTATTCTGGCGTCAGCTTAGTGGATATGTATTTCTTTGTAATTTTAATTTCATAATGTTGCTGGTTTTTTCATCATCCTAAACATGCAACATTTAGGTATGGACTTTGTCTTTTAGTGATGAGAAATCTCTTAAAACTATGCTTATATCGATTACCTTAAATGCATATATAACTTCTCCCTCATTTAAATAAGAATTCTCCTGAATTCTGTATTGTTATTAACTTTCTTATTAGCGGTAATATATAAGGTAGGTATTACTTATAATTATTGTTTTGAATTATGAATATTGACTTGTTTACATTCATAGATTAATTGTTATAGGTTTTATTTATTTTTTTTTTCAGTTAGGTATTTGATGAGTTATCATTCTTGTCTTCTGTATATTTGTAAACACGTTTTATATTTGCTGGGTTAATATTCTTAAGTTTAGCTTTTTTAAACTTTGGTACTTCTTTGTGTCTTTAAATGATCTAATGCCAAGCTATCATATTTGTCTATAGTACTTTCTAATGCACAGATTTCTTCATATTGATATGGCTTATTTATTATACGGTTTTCTTTGTGATTTAATGTTAAACTGTTTCTTTCAATATTAATAACTGCACTTAAAAATTGTAGAAGGTCTATACCTATAATAAAGTTATATTTTCTTCCCTTTAGTGGGGCTAACTTCCAGCGGACTCTAGCGTTGTTTGGTAAATTAAATTCTCTAGGTGCTGTTGTATGAATTTCATACTCTATTATGTCCTTACTATTAATTGTGCTATATGATATGGGTTTATTCAGCTTAATCTTTGTGTGCCCATTAATTTGGTTGTTAACTAGACTTAAACTTGCTCCTGTATCTATTAATGCTATATATCTATGTTTATCGATGTTTAGTTCTAATAATGGTAGGCATTCCGAGGCTGCTTCATAAAAAAAACTGTATTATTAACCTCTGCCTGGTCGTAGTCATTTCTTGTTTCTGGGTAACTGTTTGTATCTTGCTTTGTTTCTAGGTTTTCTATTTCCATGGGTTCTGAATTCCTTGGCCTATACTGTTTTGACTGTTGTGAATTTGTTTGCTGATGATTTTGGTTAGGGTGACTCTGTCCTGAATTGTGTTGAGTATAATCTTGTCTGTACTGACCTGAGTTGTTTTGTTGGTATTTTTGTTGATTTTTGTTGTGCCCACTTTGTGGTTGATAATAAGATCGCTTGTTATTGTTATAATTTTGTTGATAATATTGTTGCTTCTTGTCATAATTTTGTTGTTGGATATTTTCGTTTTTGTAGTTATGATTTTTCTTGCTAGACTCAGCCTCAGCGTTATACCTATTGGGTTTACTTTTCTTATATTGAAATCTAATACAACTATTTTCGTATCTACGTAACATCATTTTTTTTAGAATCTCATTTAAATTTCTTTCTTCGTATATTTTATCAAGTAAAGTGCCTTGAGTCATTTCTTTAGCTGCATTTACTAGTAAACTTTCTACGTTACTTAAATCTATGATATTATCGTTTTGATGGTAAACTTTTAATTCGTCTGTTTTATACTTAATATTTTGTAGTTCTGCTACCAGTTCGCTTACTGTGTCTACTTTTAACTCATAAATTTTACGGTAAATTTGATGGGGTTCCGTGTCCGGTCGATACCTTAGCTTTAGGGTTGACTTGATTAGGTATCAGTTGTCTGGTTCCGGTATATTGATAACTACATCCTTCGCCTGTCCTTGAATTGTCTTGTTGAAGATTGTCCTAGTGGCCTCTCGTCTTAGTTCAGTGTCCTCCACTCCTTGGAGAAGGTACTCCACGCTGCTGAAGAACGAGTTAATCGATATATCACCTGTTCCCGTGAACGTTGCCAAATAATTGATGTTTTGAAACAACCGTTCCTTCTGAGCCGTATTGGTGTTTCCCTGGAGCGTGACGTAAGCTTGATGTAGCTCCTCTAGTTGCCGCTCCTTGTTAATCAACTGCTCATATAATTGCTGCGATGACATTTGTGGGTTAGCTTGTGCCATCCTGCTTTTGTCGTAATATACTGCTCTCTTTTGTTTTCTGGTTGCCAGCGTTGAGATGTACTTTTTTTTTTTTTTTTTTTTTTTTAAAGTTGTCAACTTATTTTTAGTTTGACTTTTTATTTTATAATGATCGATTTATAAATTTGTCGACTTATTTTTAGTTCGAATTTATCACAGAATCCTTTTTTTTTTTTTTTTTTTAATTTTGTTTTGAGTTCTTTGTTTTTGAAATTAAAAAACATGGCTCAACCTCTTCAGTTAAGTCTCAGATTAGAACTGATCTTTATTCGATTTTTCTTCTTAATGCTAGTCTATTCTGGCGACATAGCCGTTTCTTTATAATTTCAGTTTCAACATGTTGCTAGACTATTCTGGCGACATAGCCGTTTCTTTATAATTTCAGTTTCAACATGTTGCTAGACTATTCTGGCGTCAGCTTAGTGGATATGTATTTCTTTGTAATTTTAATTTCATAATGTTGCTGGTTTTTTCATCATCCTAAACATGCAACATTTAGGTATGGACTTTGTCTTTTAGTGATGAGAAATCTCTTAAAACTATGCTTATATCGATTACCTTAAATGCATATATAACTCGCGCACGCATTTTTCCTATGCGTGTGCACACATACATTCAAATGCGTGTATTCTTTTCTATTCCACGAATGGCAATTGCGATTGAACTGTGCTGAATTATTAGCTGCTTCAACTTTGCAGCTACTCGCGTAAGCAGAGCGGTGGCTGCGTTGGTAGAGGCGGCGCTCGTGTGCAGCGCGGTCCGGGTTCGAGACCAGTGCAGACGAAAAATTTTTTGTTGCTTTATTTATTTTTTAATTATGAAGTGGCGGTGTTGGTAGAGTTGGCGCACGTTGCGCAGACAATCCGGGTTCGAATCCTGGTCAGTTTTTATTTATTTTCTTTTTTTTTTTGATTACTCGATACAAAGTACGGAAAATATTAAAAAACTCAAAGGACTGGGATCAGGGTATCTCCTAGTCGGGCACCCCGACTAGAGCTTTCTTACTTGTTTTTTAATTATGAAGTGGCGGTGTTGGTAGAGTTGGCGCACGTTGCGCAGACAATCCGGGTTCGAATCCTGGTCAGTTTTTATTTATTTTCTTTTTATTTTTGATTACTCGATACAAACTACGGAAAATATTAAAAAACTCAAAGGGATCAGGGTATCTCCTAGTCGGGCACCCCGACTAGAGCTTTCTTACTTGTTTTGTTTCGTTTTTAGTGCCGTGAAATATTTCAAGCCATTTTTTCCGGACTGTTTGCGTTCAGTCGCTGAGATCCTGCGCACGTTTTGTTTCTTATCTGTGTGCTGGGTGCGTGTGTATGCGTGTGAAGCTTGTATGACTGTGTGAGTGTGTTGTGCGACTGCGATTGCAGCGCGTGTATATGTGTGTACTGCGTGCTGAGAGTGTCCTTGGTCCTTGTTTCGCCACCGCACCCGCCCAACCACATCGGCATGCGCATACTTCACGACTGCCCGACTCCGACTCACTGCAGCGAGCCAATGAAGACGAACCAAAAACTGAGAGACACAACCAGAGCAAAGCGTTATTTGCTTCCTATTCTACAACTGGGCTATGCATACTGGATTATGTTACCGTTGCTTCTGCTGCGACTGCGGCTGCTGTGCTGTGCTGTTGCTGCTGCGTTTATTAAAGGCGGCGGGGGTGGGTGGGTTGCTACAAAAGTTGTGGTGGGCAGTTGGTCTCGCCTTCTTTGGGATTGGTGCTAAATGCCTAAGCCGACGACTTACGGTCAGACTCTGACTGCCTCCGTGTGGGTGTGTAAATGTCTGTGTTGTAATACAGTATCATGTTTCTTATTCTACTTTTTAGTGTCATGTTCCGAAGTAAGGATAGACTAACAAACATGCGATAGGTAATATTCATATTATTATATTATTTACTTTGATAGCTCCGATTGTGTCTTTGCATTTTATAAAATATTTGAAGCCTCATAAAAAGGGCTTTCAATCGATATCAGGTTTAAATATTGACATTTACGTTTCTTTTTTGCGCCCTTTATCTTTATACTTTGCCCTGGCATTTAAGCAACATTTATAGAGAGAGAAGGTACTGTTACTGGCACGAAGTAAGAGCTTGCGACCCACGCTAACATACCACAGCACACCACACCACATCTGCAAGAGAGAGAAAGAGTGAGTGAGAGAGCGGAGAACGCAGCGAGCACGAAGTCGATGCCCGCCAATCAGCACCAAGACCAAGATTAGCCCAGCACCAATCACAGTGGACAGCTGTCGTTTCTCGTTTCTACTACTTAAGCATTTGCCGCTCTCTGTCCCTGTATTTATTTATCGTGCTATCTCGCTTATGCATACAACATTTACGCTTTCTTGTTGTGATTGCTTGTTTGTGTTTGTGTTTCTGTTTGTAATTGTATATATATCCTATATATATATGTGTGTGTGCGTGTATGTGTTTGTGCGTGTGCTTGGGGGCTGCGCGCTATACTAAAAATGATTGCCTTTTCGTATTCTATGAGCATGTATGATGATGACATCAAGTTGTCACATAAAGACAAAGTAATTATGTCGGCGACATACATATTAACAATCGTCTTTCTCCTACATTCATTCACAGTTATTGCGATGTGCACGTAATGTGTATATTTACCAAAGTACTGCAACTTGAATCGGTATATACTTGAATCGGTATATATGTTTATACATACATACTTATGTCCGATTAACCATAATCTCGCTGTGTTCAACTCTTCACGCATAGTTAGCATAGAGTCTGGAGTCTGGAATTCCCCACAATTGAATATTGAACCACCTACGAATCGTGATCTGTGATCCCAGCACTTCTCTGATTTAAAAGCGATTAACAGAATCCATGATACGTTGCATGGGCGAAAGGAAGCTGCGATTGCCACCTGAACCCATAGAAGGTGGGCTATTAAGTTTGCTGCAAGCCTTTATTTGGGGTATGCCACTGAAGACGTTATGCAAATTAGTTAATCTATGAGTATACAAATCGAAGTTCTAATGGAGTTGTACCATTAAAACACTTTGCAAAATACTACTTGATTGACGATCAATTGACAGTGCTAAGCCTATATTTCGAGGAATCAAATAATGCCATTATCTAAGGTTAGGTCGAAAGATTGGAATTGTCCGTTTCATATTCGAAATATAACTTCAAATTTTAATATTATTTTGATCATCTGTATGAGTTTTATTCGTTTGCTCTCATGCTTTTGACTACATATATTTGTACAATCAATAATAATTATGTGTATATAGCCCATAGCTTACTTTTTATACTCGATCATGATTGAAAAGAGTATATTGGATTTACTGATTTACTGAATCTATAGTAAGTGATGCAAGATTCCTTCTTAAATTCCTATATTTTATATCATTTGCTTCCATATTCAAGCATAATTTGAAGATAATTTGGGAAAAGTCTATCGCAGTCTAACTGAGCTTTGTCTCCTGCCAACACCAATGCCAATGTCAATGTGTGCGGATCTGGCCAGGCTGGCCAGATGTTATTTCGTTGTGAATTCCCAAATGTATGTTCAAATGTTATTAAATAATGCTTCGCCTCAATCGGAAGGGCTCTGCACATCTATTCTCATTTTGTTTTGACAAATCGCTTTCAACTTATGTTTTGACTTTCAAGCAGCGTCGCTGGGGAATTGGTTTAATTATTATGGCGCTTTACCTTTACCTTCGCCTTCGCCTTCGTCTTCGCTTTTTGTTGTCTTTTGCTTTTGCAATTAAAGTCGAATTGCGTTCCGCCCTGGGACTTATCTATCTAAATCAGAATTGCAATTACAGCTACAATTACAAGTACAATTACATAATTTGCATAATTCGCCTAAGAGATAAATTGATTACTGTTATCCAATCACATATAGAGGAAAACATGACTACAGATGTAGATAGTCCTAGATCTTCTTTGCATGGAATACGCCTCGTGCCTGACTGCAAGTATCAAGCAAGCATCGACAGTGCCCAACTAGAAGATAGCCTATACCACACTTAAATGGGAGTGTTATCTAAAAAATATGATAAATGTGAGCTGCGTATGGAACACACAGGCAAAAAAGATTTCAGTCAGATTTCAGCCTGATCAAGACTAAGTAAATCCTTATGGACTCTTCCAGTTACATTCATTTTCACATCTTTCCCACTTCCAATGGCTTCAAATAGGCCAAACGTGGTTGTAGGCAGAAGAAGGAAAATTATTTGATCCATTGTGATGTTTTTTTTTTTTCAAATATGAAAAAACCCGGAATTGGTTTTCAATTTGACTGTGGAAGAATTGAGAGTAAAGAGCAAAGAGTAAAGGGTTTTGTATTCGTGCGGTTATTAACTTTGTTTTATTGTGGCCAACAGTAGAATGTGTTTATTTGTTCTCTTTTCACTCTTATTTTGCACGAAGTCAAAAACTGTAATGCATACTCATGGAGCTGTGAGTAGGTCGCTGGTCTCTGGCCTGGCTCTGGCTATGGCTCTGGCTGTGGCTCTGGCTATGGCTCTGGCTCTGGTTGCTTGATAGGCATGTGAAGGCTAACAAAAATATTGCCCGCAATCCACAACCGGCGGATGTACAGATACAGATACAGCTGTAGGTAGAGCCACAGGTGTATATTCGTTATCCAATACCAATACAGAGGATTAGAGAGAAAAGTGCATTTCGATTCGGAATGAAAAGATAATCCAAGAGATCTAGAGTTGAAGTTGAAACTAAAAACGACTTTTGTGGTTGAGCTCTGCGTTTTTTTCAATTAAACGCGTCTTTTAATTTTATTTTAAGAATATTCCATTTATCTTTTCCACTATTTAATATACTTATAGTTGACAGAGACAGAGAGAATCCTGCGAGCAGGCGACACACAACACACGCTCTGCTTATTGCGCAGCTGACGCACCGCATGCGATTGGGCTGCTGCATTGGCTAGGCTCTGAAAATCTCATTGTGGCTGGCTTTAATTTTTGAAGCGGGATAATTAGATTCTTATTGACAATCTGAAGTCTTCAGCATTTACGGTATTCAAAATACGCTTAAAAGAACTATCGACTTATGATAACAAGAGAATAGAATGAGTTAGAAAAAAATGATAAGCTTATACTGTGTGTACACATCGGAATAGAGGCTAGAGCTACTTAGCCTGACTAAAAAATAAAATAAACAACTTTCGAAATATAAATATTTACATTTACATATATTTATAAAATTGCAATAAACTTAATGAGTAACCAAATAAAATATAAATCAGTTTTATACAAAAACAAGTAATAAAGCTCTAGTCGGGGTGCCCGACTAGGAGATACCCTGATCCCAGTCCTCTGAGTTTTTTAATATTTTCTGTAGTTTGTATCGAGTATTCAAAAAAAAAAAGAAAATAAATAAAAAATGACATTGCGAGACCAGGATTCGAACCCGGATTGTCTGCGCAACGTGCGCCAACTCTACCAACACCGCCACTTCATAATTAAAAAATAAATAAAACAATAAAAAATGCTCTGTCTGCACTGGTCTCGAACCAGGACCGCGCTGCACACGAGCGCCGCCTCTACCAACGCAGCCACTGCCCAGCTTGCGCCAGCAGTTGCAAATTTGAACATAAGTAGCAGCTAATAATTCAGCACAGTTCAATCGCAATTGCAATTCGTGGAATAGAAAAGAATACACGCATTTGAATGTATGTGTGCACACGCATAGGAAAAATGCGTGCGCGTGGCGCTGCTGACATGAGCTTTTGCAAATTGGCCAAACGTTTTGTTTAATAACTTCTGTTTTACTTAATGGATTTTAATGAAATTTTCAGCATATGATCTACATATCCTACTGGCTTTGTTGAGATGCAAACGCCTTCACATAATGGCCCTAGTTCCAACTAAACTTAAATTCTAAGAATTTGGGGAATTTGGAGCCGGTATCCAAAATCCAACAAAAATCAAAATTGCATAAAATATACATAAAACTAAATACAAAATTTGGAGGCTCTAGCTCTTAAGACGTTCGAGATTTAATTTATTTACTGCATTTCAATAATGTTTTTATTCGATAACAATTAAATGCGAATAGTTATCGAATATTTGAAACAAACTTGACCTGCGCGTGCTATACACGGACCTACAAGTCTCTAGCTCTTATAGATGCTGAGATCCACGCGTTCACACATACGGACAGACGGACAGACGGACAGACGGACGGACAGACAGACGGACAGGGCTCAATCGACTCGTCTTGTCGTCCTGATCAAGAATATATATACTTTATGGGGTCTGCCACGCCTCCTTCTGCCTGTTACATACATTTGCACAAAACCATTATACCCTGATTTCCCATTTTCAATGGGATCAGGGTATAACAAGTAAGAAAGCCCTAGTCGGGCACCCCGACCCTGAAAATGGGAAATCAGGGTATAATGGTTTTGTGCAAATGTATGTAACAGGCAGAAGGAGGCGTGGCAGACCCCATAAAGTATATATATTCTTGATCAGGATGACAAGACGAGTCGATTGAGCCCTGTCCGTCTGTCCGTCTGTCCGTCTGTCCGTCCGTCCGTCTGTCCGTCTGTCCGTATGTGTGAACGCGTGGATCTCAGCATCTATAAGAGCTAGAGACTTGAAATTTTTTTTGTAGGTCCGTGTATAGCACGCGCAGGTCAAGTTTGTTTCAAATATTCGATAACTATTCGCATTTAATTGTTATCGAATAAAAACATTATTGAAATGCAGTAAATAAATTATATCTCGAACGTCTTAAGAGCTAGAGCCTCCAAATTTTGTATTTAGTTTTATGTATATTTTATGCAATTTTGATTTTTATTGGATTTTGGATACCGGCTCCAAATTCCCCAAATTCTTAGAATTTAAGTTTAGTTAGAACTAGAGCTATTATGTGAAGGCGTTTGCATCTCAACCAAGCCAATAGGATATGTAGATCATATGCTGAAAATTTCATTAAAATCCATTAAGTAAAACAGAAGTTACGAAACAAAACGTTTGGCCAATTTGCAAAAGCACATGTCAGCAGCCCCACGCGCACGCACTTTTCCTATGCGTGTGCACACATACATTCAAATGCGTGTATTCTTTTCTATTCCACGAATTGAAATTGCGATTGAACTGTGCTGAATTATTAGCTGCTACTTATGTTTAAATTTGCAGCTGCTCGCGTAACCAGGGCGGTGGCTGCGTTGGTAGAGGCGGCGCTCGTGTGCAGCGCGGTCCTGGTTCGAGTCCAGTGCAGACGAAACGTTTTTTATTGTTTTATTTATTTTTTAATTATGAAGTGGCGGTGTTGGTAGAGTTGGCGCACGTTGCGCAGACATTCCGGGTTCAAATCCAGGTCTCGCAATGCCGTTTTTTATTTATTTTCTTTTTTTTTTTTTTGAATACTCGATACAAACTACGGAAAATATTAAAAAACTCCGAGGACTTGGATCAGGGTATCTCCTAGTCGGGCACCCCGACTAGAGCTTTCTTACTTGTTATTAGTAAAGTTGATCAAATAATTATAGAAATAAAAGATCTGTTTGTTTCATAATTTATATTATTCTTTAATATTAACAAAATTATAGAAAATAATAATACAGTTGAAGCAAGAGCTTGAGTTAAAAAATACTTTAAAGAAGCTTCAGTAGATTTTAAATTATTACTTTCTCTTATAAGGGGGATAAAAGACAATAAATTAATTTCAAGACCTATTCAAGCTCCTAATCAAGAATTAGAAGTAACTGTAACTGAAGTTCCAATAATTATTATTAATATAAATAAAATTTTTTAAGAATTATTAAAAATTAAAAAGAAAAGGATTAAAACCTTTATAAATGGGGTATGAACCCAGTAGCTTGATTAGCTTATCTTTTTAAATTATTATATTTTAGTGTACGATGCACAAAAGTTTTTGATACTTTTAGAAATAGTTTAATTCTATTAGATATAAATTCTTCCAAAAAAAAACAATAAAAGTTAGTAATGAATGTAGAATACTACATGATTTACCCTATCAAGGTAATCCTTTTTATCAGGCAATTCATTATTAATAGTTTTTGCTTCTTCTTTTTTTTTTATTATTGCACTTTTTTTGTAAATATTGATTTTTTAAAAAAAATAACTTTTTTAATTAAATAATACTATATAGTAATTTTTTAAAATAAATTATAAATATATTGTAGATAATTATAATTTTCTATATAGATATATATATTAATGTAAATTTTCAACAATATATAAATATATAAATATATAATAATTTATAAAAATTATATAAATTTATATAAATTAAAATAATATTTAGATAAATCTTTTAAATATAGATTTTTTTTTTACTATAAATGTAATGATTTTTGGATTGCGAAATTTTTTATTTAAATTGTTAACTATATAATAATATATTAAATATTTAATATATATATATATATATTATCTATTAACCTAGATCTAGTATATAAAATTTTTTTTTAAAAAATTATAAATTTTAATAAAAATAAGTTTTCTTTTTTACTAATTTTTTAAAATTACAAAAAAAAAAGAGGAAAGAATTTTTATAAGTAACAAAATTGCTGTTATTTACTTTTTCTTTTTGGGGTTATTAAATTATTAAATATTAATTATTTTTGTGAAATTTTAATATTTTTTTTTATTTTTAAATTATTAATTATTTTATAAATTTTAAAATTATTAAAATTTTTTATAAATTTGTTAGTTTATAAAAATTTATGATTTTTATGAATTATTATATTTTAATTTTAATTAAAATTAAAGTTAACTAAAATGTAGTATTTTAAATGAAATTATCTTAAAAATTTTTTTGAGATTTTTTTTTATTAAAATAGTTAATAATGATTAAATTTAATAATTTAAAAAAAAATTGTGATAATTTATAAAGGGGTCATTTATATTATCAGATTTAGTGCTTATAATTAATTATTTAAATAAAATAAAAATTTTTAGCAATAAATTATTATTATAAATTATTAAATTGATTAAAATTTATAAAATTTTTATAAATATTTATTAAATTAATATATTAAAGATTTATTTTGGCTTAAAAATTTGTTATTAATTTTATTTATATGTAAATTTTTGTGTGAAATTTTATTAATTTTAAAAATTAGTAGATTATTTATAGCCGCAGTAATTAATTTTATAAATTAAAGAAATTTAGATATAGTAATATTAAAGAGTACAGATAAAATTGGTGCCAGCAATCGCGGTTACACTAATTGTACAAATGAATTTTTTCAGTAATAGTTAAATTAAATTTTGTTAAATATAATTAAATTTATTAAGTGAAATTTTAAATTTAAATTTTTTATAAAATATATAATTGAAACTTGAAAATTTTAATAAAAAACTAGGATTATTTAAATGTAAATATTAATACTTAAGTAGTAGTAGTTATGTTCTTGAAACTTAAAAAATTTGGCGGTATTTTAGTCTATCCAGAGGAACCTGTTTTATAATCGATAATCCACGATGGACCTTACTTAAGTTTGTAATCAGTTTATATACCGTCGTTATCAGAATATTTTATAAGAATAATAATATTCAATAATTTTTATTAAAATTTATATCAGATCAAGGTGTAGCTTATACTTATGTAATAATGGGTTACAATAAATTAATTTAAACGGATAAAATTATGAAAAAATTTTTGAAGGTGGATTTGGTTGTAAAATTATAAAGATTAATAATTTGATTTTAGCTCTAAAATATGTACACATCGCCCGTCGCTCTTATTATTAAGGTAAGATAAGTCGTAACATAGTAGATGTACTGGAAAGTGTATCTAGAATGACAATTTAAAGCTTATTTAGTAAAGCATTTCATTTACATTGAAAAGATTTTTGTGCAAATCAATATAAATTGATTAGATTTTATTTATTAATTTTATTTATTTTAATTGAAAGTATTAAAAATAATTTTATAGTAAAAAGTTTTAGTATTGTTTAAAGAAAAAATAAATTTAATAATAGTTTAATAGTATTGTAAAAGAAAATTGAAATAATTTGAAAAATTTTTATTTTTAAAGAAAATTTAATTTATTGTACCTTGTGTATCAGTGTTTATTAAATAAAAAATATTGAAAATATTTTTCTCGATTTTAAAAGAGTTAATATAGTATATAAGTTAATGTAGTAAAATTATTTATAATATTATATTAGAAATGAAATGTTATTCGTTTTTAAAGGTATCTAGTTTTTCAAGAAATGAATTTAATTCAGAATTTGTAAATTTATTTAATAATTTTTTTAATTAAATGATTTACAAATTTAATATTTTATGGGATAAGCTATAAAATAAAGTTTTATAAATAATAAATAAATTTAATAAATATATGCTTAGAATTAGCAATTGTTTAAAATTATGTTATAATTTATTTTATAAAATAAATTATTTATTATATTTTAATTATTTATTGAAATATTAATTTTAATTTTTAAAATTAAGTAATAATGATAAAATTAGTATATTATATTGTAGATATAAATTTAAATGAAAAGATTGTATAAAGAATTCGGCAAAAATAATGTTCGCCTGTTTAACAAAAACATGTCTTTTTGAAATAAATTTAAAGTCTGACCTGCCCACTGAAATTTTAAATGGCCGCAGTATTCTAACTGTGCAAAGGTAGCATAATCATTAGTCTTTTAATTGAAGGCTGGAATGAATGGTTGGACGAAATATTAACTGTTTCATTTAATTTTTTTTTAGAATTTTATTTTTTAGTCAAAAAGCTAAAATTTATTTAAAAGACGAGAAGACCCTATAAATCTTTATATTTTATTTATTTTAATTGTAAAGATTAATTTTATTATAATAAAATAAAATATTTTATTGTGGTGATATTAAAATTTAAAAAACTTTTAATTATAGTAATTCATTAATTTATGAATAATTGATCCATTAATAATGATTAAAAATTTAAGTTACTTTAGGGATAACAGCGTAATTTTTTTGGAGAGTTCATATCGATAAAAAAGATTGCGACCTCGATGTTGGATTAAGATATAATTTTGGGTGTAGCCGCTCAAATTTTAAGTCTGTTCGACTTTTAAATTCTTACATGATCTGAGTTAAAACCGGCGTAAGCCAGGTTGGTTTCTATCTTTAAAAAATTGTAATATTTTAGTACGAAAGGACCAAATATTAAAATAATTATATTTTTAATTTGAATACTATTAATTAAAAAGCTATTTTGGCAGATTAGTGCAATAAATTTAGAATTTATTTATGTAATTTTTTTATTTACAAATAGTACTTGTTTTATAAAGAATTAATTATGTCTTTAATTGGGAGTTTATTATTAATTATTTGTGTACTTGTAAGAGTGGCTTTTTATACCCTGATCCCATTGAAAATGGGAAATCAGGGTATAATGGTTTTGTGCAAATGTATGTAACAGGCAGAAGGAGGCGTGGCAGACCCCATAAAGTATATATATTCTTGATCAGGACGACAAGCCGAGTCGATTGAGCCCTGTCCGTCTGTCTGTCCGTCCGTCTGTCCGTCTGTCCGTCCGTCCGTCTGTCCGTATGTGTGAACGCGTGGATCTCAGCATCTATAAGAGCTAGAGACTTGTAATTTTTTTTGTAGGTTCGTGTATAGCGCAGGCCAAGTTTGTTTCAAATATTCGATAACTATTCGCATTTAATTGTTATCGAATAAAAACATAATTGAAATGCAGTTAATAAATTATATCTCGAACGTCTTAAGAGCTAGAGCCTCCAAATTTTGTATTTAGTTTTATGTATATTTTATGCAATTTTGATTTTTGTTGGATTTTGGATACCGGCTCCAAATTCCCCAAATTCGTAGAATTTAAGTTTAGTAGGAACTAGGGCCATTATGTGAAGGCGTTTGCATCTCAACCAAGCCAATAGGATATGTAGATCATATGCTGAAAATTTCATTAAAATCCATTAAGTAAAACAGAAGTTATTAAACAAAACGTTTGGCCAATTTGCAAAAGCACATGTCAGCAGCGCCACGCGCACGCATTTTTCCTATGCGTGTGCACACATACATTCAAATGCGTGTATTCTTTGCTGTTGCAAGAATTGAAATTGCGATTGAATTGTGCTGAATTATTAGCTGCTACTTATGTTCAAATTTGCAGCTGCTCTCGAAAGCAGAGCAGTGGCTGCGTTGGTAGAGGCGGCGCTCGTGTGCAGCGCGGTCCGGGTTCGAGACCAGTGCAGACGAAATATTTTTTGTTGTTTTATTTATTTTTTAATTATGAAGTGGCGGTGTTGGTAGAGTTGGCGCACGTTGCGCAGACAATCCGGGTTCTAATCCTGGTCTCGCAATGTCATTTTTTATTTATTTTCTTTTTTTTTTTGAATACTCGATACAAACTACGGAAAATATTAAAAAACTCAGAGGACTGGGATCAGGGTATCTCCTAGTCGGGCACCCCGACTAGAGCTTTCTTACTTGTTTAACTTTATTAGAGCGGAAAGTTTTAGGATACATCCAGATTCGTAAAGGCCCTAATAAAGTTGGATTAATAGGAATTCCTCTGCATTTTTGTGATGCGATTAAGTTTTTTACAAAAGAACAAACTTATCCTTAATTTTCAAATTATTTAAGATATTATATTTCTCCAATTTTATCTTTATTTTCATCTTTAGTTGTGTGAATATGTATACCTTTTTTTATTAAATTATATTCATTTAATTTAAGAGGGCTATTTTTTTTATGTTGTACAAGATTAGGAGTTTATATAGTTATAGTAGCGGGTTGATCGTCTAATTCAAATTATGCGTTATTAGGGGGTTTACGAGCTGTTGCTCAAACAATTTCTTATGAAGTTAGATTAGCTTTAATTTTACTTTCTTTTGTATTTTTAATTGGAGGGTATAATTTTTTATATTTTCATTATTATTCTTTTTCCTATAGCATTAGTTTGAATTACTATTTCTTTGGCTGAAACTAATCGAACTCCTTTTGATTTTGCTGAAGGAGAATCTGAATTAGTTTCAGGGTTTAATGTAGAATATAGAAGAGGGGGTTTTGCATTAATTTTTTTAGCAGAATATGCAAGAATTTTATTTATAAGAATATTATTTTGTGTAATTTTTTTAGGATGTGATGTATTTAATTTATTATTTTATTTTAAGTTAATATTAATTTCATTTGTTTTTATTTGGGTTCGAGGTACTTTACCTCGGTTTCGTTATGATAAGTTAAAAAATTTAGCTTGAAAATGTTTTTTATCATTTTCTTTAAATTATTTATTATTTTTTATTGGTTTTAAAATTTTATTATTTTCTTTATTATTATGAATTAAATTTAGTAAAGTTAATAGAAAATAAAATTTCTATCTTATGTTTTCAAAACATATGCTTATTCAAGCTCATTAACTAATTTAATAAATTATCTCATCATTTATTAACGATTGGATTAATTAAATAATATAAAAAATAAATTACAGTTAAAATTTGTCCAATTAATACATAAGGTTCTTCAACTGGGCGGGCTCCAATTCAAGTCAGGAAAATTACAGTAACAACTATAATTCAAAATAGAATTTGATTAATTGGGTAAAATTGAATTCCCCGGAATTTTCTTAAATTGTAAAAGGGGAGAAATATTAAAATAGCAATTGAAAGAACTAGAGCAATAACTCCAGCTAATTTATTAGGAATAGAACGAAGGATGGCATAGGCAAATAAAAAATATCATTCAGGTTGAATATGAGCAGGAGTAACAAGAGGGTTAGCAGGGATAAAATTATCTGGGTCTCCAAGTAAATTAGGGTTAATTAAAATTAAAGAAATTAGTAGGAAAATTATGATAATAAAACCAACAATATCCTTGTAAGTAAAGTAAGGATGAAATGGAATTTTATCTGTATTTGAATTTAATCCAATAGAGTTATTTGATCCAGTTTGATGTAGAAATAATAAATGAATTATTGTTATTGCTAAAACAATAAAAGGTAAAATGAAATGAAAAGTGAAGAATCGTGTTAAAGTTGCGTTATCGACTGCGAATCCTCCTCAAATTCATTGTACTAAATCAAGTCCTAAGTAAGGTACCGCTGATAATAAATTTGTAATAACTGTTGCTCCTCAAAAAGATATTTGTCCTCAAGGTAGAACATAACCTATAAAAGCAGTTCCTATAACAAAAAATAAAATAATTACACCAATTATTCATGTTGGGGTGAATAAATAAGATCCGTAATAAATTCCACGTCCAACATGTAGATAGATACAAATAAAAAACAAGTAAGAAAGCTCTAGTCGGGGTGCCCGACTAGGAGATACCCTGATCCCAGTCCTCGGAGTTTTTTAATATTTTCCGTAGTTTGTATCGAGTATTCAAAAAAAAAAAGAAAATAAATAAAAAATGAGATTGCGGGACCAGGATTCGAACCCGGATTGTCTGCGCAACATGCGCCAACTCTACCAACACCGACACTTCATAATTAAAAAATAAATAAAACAATAAAAAATGTTTCGTCTGCACTGGTCTCGAACCAGGACCGTGATGCATACGAGCGCCGCCTCTACCAACGCAGCCACCGCTATGCTTTCGCGAGTAGCTGCAAATTTGAACATAAGTAGCAGCTAATAATTGAGCACAATTCAATCACAATTTCAATTCTTGGAACAGCAAAGAATACACGCATTTGAATGTATGTGTGCACACGCATAGGAAAAATGCGTGCGCGTGGCGCTGCTGACATGTGCTTTTGCAAATTGGCCAAACGTTTTGTTTAATAACTTCTGTTTTACTTAATGGATTTTAATGAAATTTTCAGCATATGATCTACATATCCTATTGGCTTGGTTGAGATGCAAACGCCTTCACATAATGGCCCTAGTTCCAACTAAACTTAAATTCTACGAATTTGGGGAATTTGGAGCCGGTATCCAAAATCCAACAAAAACCAAAATTGCATAAAATATACATAAAACTAAATACAAAATTTGGTGGCTCTAGCTCTTAAGGCGTTCGAGATATAATTTATTAACTGCATTTCAATTATGTTTTTATTCGATAACAATTAAATGCAAATAGTTATCGAATATTTGAAACAAATTTGACCTGCGCGTGCTATACACGGACCTACAAAAAAATTTCAAGTCTCAAGCTCTTATAGATGCTGAGATCCACGCGTTCACACATACGGGCAGACGGACAGACGGACAGACAGACAGACGGACAGGGCTCAATCGACTCGGCTTGTCGTCCTGATCAAGAATATATATACTTTATGGGGTCTGCCACGCCTCCTTCTGCCTGTTACATACATTTGCACAAAACCATTATACCCTGATTTCCCATTTTCAATGGGATCAGGGTATAAAAAAGAGGCTCCGTTAGCGTGCATAGTTCGTAATAATCAACCATAATTTACATCTCGGCAGATATGATTTACACTGTTAAAAGCTATATTTACGTCTGCTGGGTAATGTATAGCTAAAAATAAACCGGTTAAAATTTGAATAATTAAACATAATCCTAATAATGATCCAAAATTTCATCAGGCAGAGATATTAATTGGTGTGGGTAAATCGACTAATGCATTATTAGCGATTTTAAATAAGGGGTGTGAAGTTCGTAAAGGTTTATTCATTAGTTTATTAAACGTAAAGGTCCCTTGAATAGTTTTGTAATTTTTACAACAACAATTAAAGTAATTAATAAATAATTTATTAATAAAATTGTTACAAAATTTGTTGGGGAGTTATAAAGTTTATTAAGAGAAAGTGTATTTTCTGGAAAATAAGAATAGATGTTTGAAATATTTTGTATTTCGATATTCATAAAAAAAATTAAAATAAGTTTTGTCAATAAATAAAAATACAAAAATTCTTAAAAATATAAAAATAAAACAAATTAAAGTTAGTTTGATAGATAAATTAAATATTTCATTAGAAGCTAAAGAAGTAACATAAATAAATAAAACTAGTATACCCCCTAAAAAAATTAAAAATAAAATATATGAAAATCAAAAAGTTTTTGTTATTAAGCCTGTAATTAAACAAATTAAAATTGTTTGAATTAATAGTGTTAAACCTATAGCTAATGGATGGATTATATTAATAAAAATAATTGAAGTGAAAAAAATTATTGCATAAAGAATTAATTGAAGAATTTCAAGAGGTAGTTTATATAAAATATTAATTTTGGGGATTAATGAAAAAGAAATTCTTTCCTCTTGAAGTTTTAAAAGAAATAATCTTATTTATGATTTACAAGACCAATGTTTTTATTAAACTATTAAAACTAATGATTATAATTTTGTATTGAAGTTTACCTGTAATTTTATTTATTTTTGGGTTATTTTGTTTTGTGTCAAATCGTAAACATTTACTTTCTATGCTTTTAAGTTTAGAATTTATTGTTCTTATTTTATTTTTTTTATTGTTTTTATATTTAAATATATTAAGTTATGAAAACTACTTTAGAATAATATTTTTAACTTTTAGTGTATGTGAAGGGGCTTTAGGACTATCAATTTTAGTTTCGATAATTCGAACTCATGGAAATGATTATTTTCAATCTTTTAGAATTATATAATGTTAAAATTAATTTTTTTTTATTTTTTTATGTCCTCTTTGTTTTATAAATAATATATTTTGAATGGTGCAGGTTATATTATTTTTTATTAGATTTGTTATATTGTTAATAAATAATTTTTTAAATTATTGAACAAGTATTTCCTACTTTTTAGGGGGGGATATATTATCTTATGGATTAATTTTATTAAGTTTATGAATTTTTTCATTAATAATTATGGCAAGTGAAAGAATTAATAAGTATAACAATTATAAAAATTTATTTTTGTTAAATATTATTATATTAGTCTTATTTTTAGTTTTAACTTTTAGAAGAATAAGATTATTTATATTTTATTTATTTTTTGAAAGAAGATTAATTCCTACTTTATTTTTAATTTTAGGATGAGGGTATCAGCCGGAACGTTTACAAGCAGGAATTTATTTATTATTCTATACTTTGTTAGTTTCTTTACCAATATCAATTGGTATTTTTTATATAATAAATAAAATAGGAACAATAAATTTTTATTTAATAAATAATTTTATATTTAATTACGATTTGTTGTATTTTTGCATAATAAGCGCATTTTTAGTAAAAATACCAATATTTTTAGTTCACTTGTGATTACCAAAAGCTCATGTTGAAGCACCCGTATCAGGATCAATAATTTTAGCTGGTATTATATTAAAGTTAGGAGGTTATGGTATATTGCGAGTTATTAGAATAATACAACTTATAAATTTAAAATATAGATTTGTTTGAATTAGAATTAGTTTAGTAGGAGGGGTTTTAGTTAGTTTAGTATGTTTACGTCAAACTGATTTAAAAGCTTTAATTGCATATTCTTCTGTAGCTCATATAGGAATTGTATTAGCAGGGCTATTAACAATAAGATATTGAGGTTTATGCGGTTCTTACAGATTAATACTTGCTCATGGGCTTTGTTCATCTGGGTTATTTTGTTTGGCGAATATTTCTTATGAACGATTAGGAAGACGAAGTTTATTAATTAATAAGGGAATATTAAATTTTATACCTGCTATAGCATTATGATGATTTTTATTAAGATCAGCAAATATAGCTGCTCCTCCTACATTAAATTTATTAGGAGAAATTTCATTAATTAATAGAATTGTTTCTTGGTCATGAGTTTCAATAATTATATTATCTTTATTATCTTTTTTTAGAGCTGCTTATACCTTGTATTTATATTCCTTTAGACAACACGGAAAAATTTTTTCCGGGGCTTATGCTTTTAGAGGTGGTAAAATTCGTGAATATTTAATGTTGCTATTACATTGATTACCTTTAAATTTATTAATTGTAAAGAGTGAAACATGTATATTATGACTTTATTTAAATAGTTTAATAAAAATACTAATTTGTGGTGTTAGTGATATGATGAATTCATTTTAGATCATGAAATATATATCAATTTGTAGAATTAGATTTATTAATTTAATTTTTATTAGAATATCGTGTTTTATTTTAAGATTAAATTTTTTAATAAATGATATAGTTTATTTTATTGAGTGAGAGTTAGTGTCATTAAATTCAGTTTCAATTGTTATAACTTTTTTATTTGATCTTTTGTTTATATCTTTTGTTTTAATAATTGCTTCTTTAGTAATTTATTACAGAAAAGAGTATATAAGAAGAGATGTAAATATTAATCGATTTATTATATTAGTATTAATATTTGTTTTATCAATAATGATATTAATTATTAGACCAAATTTAATTAGAATTTTACTTGGATGAGATGGTTTAGGGTTAGTTTCATATTGTTTAGTGATTTATTTTCAAAATATTAAATCATATAATGCTGGGATATTAACTGCTTTATCGAATCGTATCGGGGATGTGGCTCTATTGTTGGCAATTGCTTGAATATTAAATTATGGGAGATGAAATTATGTATTTTATTTAGAGATTATACAAAATGAATATGAAATAAAATTAATTGGGAGTTTGGCTATATTAGCTGCTATAACAAAAAGAGCTCAAATTCCATTTTCTTCTTGGCTACCAGCGGCTATAGCAGCCCCAACTCCGGTGTCTGCTTTAGTTCATTCTTCAACCTTAGTAACAGCGGGGGTATATTTATTAATTCGATTTAATATTTTATTAGCAAATAGATGATTGGGTCAATTTTTATTATTATTATCTGGGTTGACAATATTTATAGCAGGATTAGGGGCTAATTTTGAATTTGATTTAAAAAAGATTATTGCTTTATCTACTTTAAGTCAACTTGGATTAATAATGAGAATTTTATCTATAGGATTTTATAAATTAGCAATATTTCATTATAATATAATTATTCATAATATAAATAATTCACAAGACATTCGATTAATAAGGGGGTTAAGAATTCATATACCTCTTACTTCTGCTTGTTTTAATGTTTCTAATTTAGCTTTGTGCGGGATACCTTTTTTAGCTGGGTTTTATTCAAAGGATTTAATTTTAGAAGTTGTCATAATTAGAAACATTAATATATTTTCTTTTTTTCTTTATTTTTTTTCTACTGGGTTGACTGTTTGTTATTCTTTTCGGTTAGTTTATTATTCAATAACAGGAGATTTAAATTGTAGAAGTTTAAATATATTAAATGATGAAGGGTGAGTTATATTGCGAGGGATATTAGGTTTATTAATTATAAGAATTGTTGGTGGAAGTATATTAAATTGATTAATTTTTCCTACACCGGATATAATTTGTTTACCTATTTATATAAAATTATTAATTTTATTTGTTTGTATTGTAGGAGGGTTTATAGGTTATTTAATTTCTAATTTTTATTTTTTTGTTGAGTTTGTTTTTTTTTTTTTGTTTTTTTTTTGTGTTGTTTTTTTTTGTTTTGTTTGTTTGTTTTTTTTTTTTTTTTGTTTTTTTTTTTTTGTTTATTTTGTTTTTTTTTTGTGTTGTGAGGGTTGGTTTTGTTTGATATTCGATTATGATTTTTTTCTTTTAGATTTATATGTTAAATTAATTTTTTTTTTTTTTTTATGTCCTCTTTGTTTTTTTTTTTTGATGGTGCAGGTTTTTTTTTTTTTAGATTTGTTTTTGTTTTATTTTTTTTTTGAGTTTTCTACTTTTTGGGGGGATATATTATTTATGGATTAATTTTATTAAGTTTATGAATTTTTTCATTAATAATTATGGCAAGTGAAAGATTAATAAGTATAACAATTATAAATTTATTTTTATTAAATATTTTATATTATCTTATTTTTAGTTTTAACTTTAGAGATAAGATTATTTATATTTTATTTATTTTTTTGAAAGAAGATTAATTCCTACTTTATTTTTAATTTTAGGATGAGGGTATCAGCCGGAACGTTTACAAGCAGGAATTTATTTATTATTCTATACTTTGTTAGTTTTTTACCAATATATTGGTATTTTTATATAATAAATAAAATAGAAACAATAATTTTTATTATAATATTTTTATTTTTACGATTTGTTGTATTTTTGCTAATAAGCGCTTTTTAGTAAAAATACCAATATTTTTAGTTCCGTGATTACCAAAAGTAAATGTAAGTTGATTTTATTAATAAATTATTTTTTTTTTTTTTTTTGAGTTTTGAGGGATTTAGGTTTATTATTATAAGATTGTTGGTGGAAGTATTTAATTGATTTTTTTCCTACACCGGATATAATTTGTTTACCTATTTATATAAAATTATTAATTTTATTTGTTTGTATTGTAGGAGGGTTTATAGGTTATTTAATTTCTTTGAGAAATTTATACAGAATTAATAAATCTTTAAGATTTTATGCTTCAACAAATTTTATGGGTTCTATATGATTTATGCCTTATATTAGAACTTATGGGTTAATTTATTTTCCTTTAAATTATGGACAAATTGTTTGTAAAAGTTTTGACCAAGGCTGATCAGAATATTTTGGAGGACAACAAAAATTTTTTTTGATAAAATTGAAGCTAAAATTATTACAATAAATGAGATTATTATAATAATTGAAGAAATTATAATAATTGAAAAAATTATCTATACTATTATTAACAGACCTGATTGGAAGTCATATATACTTTTATACTATATAGATATTTATAAGATGATTAACCTCCTCATCAATAAATTGTGATATATAAAAATAACCAAACTACATCTACAAAATGTCAATATCAAGCTGCAGCTTCAAATCCAAAATGATGGTTTTTTGAAAAATGATTATTTAAATGTCGTAATAAACAAATTAATAAAAAAGTTGTCCCAATTAAAACATGAACACCATGGAATCCAGTAGCCATATAAAATGTAGAACCATAAACTGAGTCTGCAATTGAATGGGGCTTCAATATATTCATATGCTTGTAGTATAGTAAAATAAATTCCTAATAGTACTGTAAAAAATAAACCTTGAGTTGTTTGAGAGTGATTTTTTTCTATTAAACTATGGTGAGCTCATGTTACTGTAACTCCTGATGTTAATAAAATTGCTGTATTTAATAAAGGGATTTGAAATGGATTAAATGAAATAATACCAGCTGGAGGTCATGAAGCTCCTAACTCAATTGCTGGGGATAAACTTCTGTGGAAAAAAGCTCAGAAAAATCTTACAAAAAATAAAACTTCAGATAAAATAAATAAAATTATTCCTCATCGTAATTCAATAGTTACAGCATATGTGTGTAGTCCTTGGTATGTACCTTCTCGGGATACATCTCGTCATCATTGGTAAACAGTAAGAATTGTAATAATATTTCCTAATAAAAATAAAGAAGTATCATATTGATGGAATCATTTAATTATTCCTGAAACAGTTGTTATAGCTCCAATTGCACCTGTTAAAGGTCATGGGCTATAATCAACGAGATGAAATGGGTGATTTGAATGTGTTGACATTTAATAAATAAAATTAATTTACTTCTCTAGAGTATAAAGTTCTTAAAACAGCGAATACATAAGATTGAATTATAGCTACAGCAGATTCTAAAACTAATAAAGCAATTTGTCCGATTAATAAAAATGTAACTAAAATATAAGATATTGAAGGGCCTGTATTACCTAATAAAGTTAATAGTAAATGTCCTGCAATTATATTAGCTGTTAATCGTACAGCTAGAGTACCTGGTCGAATAATATTTCTAATTGTTTCAATACATACTATAAAAGGTATAAGAATAGCTGGAGTACCTTGAGGAACTAAATGCGCAAATATATGTTGGGTATGATTAATTCATCCATAAATTATAAAAGATAATCATAAAGGTAGAGCTAAAGATAAGGTTAATGTTAAATGGCTTGTTCTTGTAAAAATATATGGAAATAAGCCTATAAAATTATTAAATAAAATTAAAGAAAATAATGAAATAAAAATAAATGTTGTACCGTTATGGCCTGAAGGTCCTAATAATGTTTTAAATTCCTTGTGTAAGGTTAGTAAAATTGAATTTCAAAAAATATTATATCGAGAAGGTATTAGCCAATAAGCTGAAGGAATTATTAAAAGTCCTAAAAATGTTCTAATTCAATTTAGTGATAAACCAAAAATTGCTGATGGGTCAAATACAGAAAATAAATTTGTTATCATTTTCAATTTATTGAATTTAAATTAATTCATTTTGAATTCGTTTGATTTAGGAGAAGAATTTATTTATTATCTATAATTTAGTTAGTATTCTAGTACCAATATCAATTGAGTATTTTTAAAATAATAAAAGTAAACTCATAGGAACATAAATTTTTAGGATTAATAAATAATTTAAAATTTAATTACGATTTGTTGTATTTTTGACATAATAAGCGCATTTTAGTAAAAATACCAATATTTTTAGTTCACTTGTGATTACCAAAAGCTCATGTTAAAGCACCCGTATCAGGATCAATAATTTAAGAGACTGGTATTACTATTAAAGTTAGCAGCTTGTGATGATATTTACGAGTTATTAGAATAATACAATTTAATAAAATTTAAAATATAGATTTGTTTGAATTACAATTAGTTTAAGTATGAGGGGTTTTAGTTAGTTCACTCATTTCGGAACGTTGTCTTATTAAATAACATGGACGATTTAAATTGTAGAAGTTTAAATATGTTAAATGATTAAGGGCGAGTTATATTGCGAGGGTTCCATCAGACTTATTACACTTATAAGCGGGAATTGTTGGTGGAAGTATATTACATCTGCTTCATTTTTCACTACACCGGATATCGAATTTGTTTACCTATTTATAGGTAAAATTATTCGATTTTATTTGTCTACATCTGTAGGACGGAACTCATCTGTTATTTAATTCCTTTGAGAAATTTATACAGAATTAATCAAATCTTTAATATTTTATGCTTCAACAAATTTCATAACTTCAATATGATTTATGCCAATTATATTAGAACTTATGGGTTCATTTATTTTCCTTTAAATTATGGACAAATTGTTTGTAAAAGTTTTGACCAAGGCTGATCAGAATATTTTGAGGACAACAAAAGTTAATTTTTGATAAAATTGAAGCTAAAATTATTACAATAAATAAAATTATTATAATAATTGAAGAAATTATAATAATTGAAAAAATTATCTATACTATTATTAACAGACCTTATGATTGGAAGTCATATATACTTTTATACTATATAGATAATTATAAGATGATTAACCTCCTCATAAATTGTGATATATAAAAATAACCAAACTACATCTACAAAATGTCAATATCAAGCTGCAGTTTCAAATCCAAAATGATGGTTTTTTGAAAAATGATTATTTAAATGTCGTAATAAACAAATTAATAAAAAAGTTGTCCCAATTAAAACATGAACACCATGGAATCCAGTAGCCTTATAATATGTAGAACCATAAACTGAGTCTGCAATTGTGAATGGGGCTTCAATATATTCATATGCTTGTAGTATAGTAAAATAAATTCCTGTAAAAAATAAACCTTGAGTTGTTTGAGAGTGATTTTTTTCTATTAAACTATGGTGAGCTCATGTTACTGTAACTCCTGATGTTAATAAAATTGCTGTATTTAATAAAGGGATTTGAAATGGATTAAATGAAATAATACCAGCTGGAGGTCATGAAGCTCCTAACTCAATTGCTGGGGATAAACTTCTGTGGAAAAAAGCTCAGAAAAATCTTACAAAAAATAAAACTTCAGATAAAATAAATAAAATTATTCCTCATCGTAATTCAATAGTTACAGCATATGTGTGTAGTCCTTGGTATGTACCTTCTCGGGATACATCTCGTCATCATTGGTAAACAGTAAGAATTGTAATAATATTTCCTAATAAAAATAAAGAAGTATCATATTGATGGAATCATTTAATTATTCCTGAAACAGTTGTTATAGCTCCAATTGCACCTGTTAAAGGTCATGGGCTATAATCAACGAGATGAAATGGGTGATTTGAATGTGTTGACATTTAATAAATAAAATTAATTTACTTCTCTAGAGTATAAAGTTCTTAAAACAGCGAATACATAAGATTGAATTATAGCTACAGCAGATTCTAAAACTAATAAAGCAATTTGTCCGATTAATAAAAATGTAACTAAAATATAAGATATTGAAGGGCCTGTATTACCTAATAAAGTTAATAGTAAATGTCCTGCAATTATATTAGCTGTTAATCGTACAGCTAGAGTACCTGGTCGAATAATATTTCTAATTGTTTCAATACATACTATAAAAGGTATAAGAATAGCTGGAGTACCTTGAGGAACTAAATGCGCAAATATATGTTGGGTATGATTAATTCATCCATAAATTATAAAAGATAATCATAAAGGTAGAGCTAAAGATAAGGTTAATGTTAAATGGCTTGTTCTTGTAAAAATATATGGAAATAAGCCTATAAAATTATTAAATAAAATTAAAGAAAATAATTAAATAAAAATAAATGTTGTACCGTTATGGCCTGAAGGTCCTAATAATGTTTTAAATTCCTTGTGTAAGGTTAGTAAAATTGAATTTCAAAAATATTATATCGAGAAGGTATTAGCCAATAAGCTGAAGGAATTATTAAAAGTCCTAAAAATGTTCTAATTCAATTTAGTGATAAACCAAAAATTGCTGATGGGTCAAATACAGAAAATAAATTTGTTATCATTTTCAATTTATTGAATTTAATGTATCATGTAAAATAATATCAACTCAAGAATTAGCTAATACAACTCCTGTTAAACCTCCAACTGTAAATAAAAATACAAACCCTAAAGCTCATAAAATAGCAGGAGAGTATGTAAGTTGTGCTCCATGTAAAGTTGCTAATCAACTAAAAATTTTGATACCTGTAGGAACAGCAATAATTATAGTTGCAGATGTGAAGTAAGCTCGAGTATCTACATCTATTCCTACAGTGAATATATGATGAGCTCAAACAATAAATCCAAGTAAACCAATTGCAAGTATAGCATAAATTATTCCTAAAGATCCGAAAGTTTCCTTTTTCCCTGATTCTTGACTAATAATATGAGAAATTATTCCAAATCCGGGTAAAATTAAAATATAGACTTCAGGATGACCAAAAAATCAAAATAAATGTTGGTAAAGAATTGGGTCTCCTCCTCCCGCTGGGTCAAAAAATTATGTATTTAAATTTCGATCAGTTAATAATATAGTAATAGCTCCGGCTAAAACTGGAAGTGATAGTAATAATAAAAGTACAGTAATTACGACTGATCAAACAAATAAAGGTATGCGATCAAGAGTAATTCCTGTTGATCGTATATTAATTACAGGGTAATAAAATTAACTGCTCCTAAAATTGAAGAGAGTCCGGCTAAATGTAAAGAAAAAATAGCTAAATCTACAGAAGCTCCTCAATGAGCGATTCCTGATGATAGAAGTGGGTAAACAGTTCATCCTGTTCCAGCTCCATTTTCAACTATACTTCTTACTAATAAAAGAGATAAAGCAGGAGGAAGAAGTCAAATTTTTTTTTTTTTTATCTTATATTATTTATTCGAGGAAAAGCTATATCAGGAGCTCCTAATATTAAAGGAACTAATCAATTTCCAAATCCACCAATTATAATAGGTATATACTAAAAAAAATTATAACAAAAAGCATGTGCAGTAACGATTACATTATAAATTTGGTCGTCTCCAATTAAAGCACCGGGGTGTCCTAATTCAGCTCGAATTAGGATACTTAATGATGTTCCCACTATTCCTGCTCAAGCTCCGAAAATAAAATATAAAGTTCCAATATCTTTGTGATTTGTTGAAAATAATCATTGTCGCGATTAAGTGGCTGAAGTTTAGGCAATAGATTGTAAATCTATTTATAAGAATTATTCTTCTTAATCAATTAAAAATAAAAGTCTTATAGTCAACAATGATATCAAACTGCAATTTTGAAGGTGTAAAATTTACAAAGGCTTAAAGGGTATTCCTATATTTACAGCTTTGAAGGCTATTAGTTTATTTAACTTAAAGCCTTAGCTTAAAATATTATATAAAATAATGAAATAAGGAATATACCAAAAATTGAAAAAAATGTTATTAGTAAGTATAAATTTATTATAAAATTATTAATTTGTCAATTTAATACTCAATTATTTTCGTAATAATTTAGTATAAATGCTGAATAACAGATTCGTAAATAAAAAAATAAAGTAATTAATGCTGATAGTAATATAATAAATAATTGAAAATATTGATTACAAAAAGTTATTTGTTGGATTACGATTCATTTAGGGAAAAATCCTAAAAATGGGGGTAATCCTCCTAAAGATAAAAAATTTATAAATAAAGTAAATTTTACTATTTTATTTTGAGAAAATCAAGAAAATAATTGATTTAAATGAAATAATTTAAAAATATTAAATATAAAAGTTAAAGTAAAAGATAAAAATGAATAAAATAAAAAGTAAATAAGTCAAATTGACTCACTAATTATTAAAGCTCTAAGTATTCATCCTAAATGGTTAATTGAAGAATAAGCTATTAATTTTCGTAAAGAAGTTTGGTTTAATCCCCCTAAGGCTCCAATAACTACTGATAAAATTACACTAACTAAGAAAAGAATTTTTAAATTTAAATATGAAATTAACATTAAAGGGGCAATTTTTTGCCAAGTTATTAATAAAAGTGAATTTATTCATGTTAAACCCTCTATTAAATTTGGGAATCAAAAATGAAAAGGAGCTGCCCCTCTTTTTATTAGTAAAGTTGATAAAATAATTATAGAAATAAAAGATCTGTTTGTTTCATAATTTATATTATTCTTTAATATTAACAAAATTATAGAAAATAATAATACAGTTGAAGCAAGAGCTTGAGTTAAAAAATACTTTAAAGAAGCTTCAGTAGACTTTAAATTATTACTATCTCTTATAAGGGGAATAAAAGATAATAAATTAATTTCAAGACCTATTCAAGCTCCTAATCAAGAATTAGAAGTAACTGTAATTAAAGTTCCAATAATTATTATTAATATAAATAAAATTTTTGAAGAATTATTAAAAATTAAAAAGAAAAGGATTAAAACCTTTATAAATGGGGTATGAACCCAGTAGCTTGATTAGCTTATCTTTTTAAATTATTATATTTTAGTGTACGATGCACAAAAGTTTTTGATACTTTTAGAAATAGTTTAATTCTATTAGATATAAATTCTTCTAAAAAAAAACAATAAAAGTTATTAATGAATGTAGAATACTACATAATTTACCCTATCAAGGTAATCCTTTTATCAGGCAATTCATTATTAATAGTTTTTGCTTCTTCTTTTTTTTTTTTTTTTTTTTTATTGTGATTTTTTTGTAAATATTGATTTTTTTAAAAAAATAACTTTTTAAATTAAATAATATTATATAGTAATTTTAAAAAATAAATTATAAATATATTGTTAATAATTAAAATTTTCTATATAGATATATATATTAATGTAAATCTTCAACAATATATAAATATATAAATATATAATAATTTATAAGAATTATATAAATTTATATAAATTAAAATAATATTTAGATAAATCTTTTAAATATAGATTTTTTTTACTATAAATGTAATGATTTTTGGATTGCGAAATTTTTTATTTAAATTGTTAACTATATAATAATATATTAAATATTTATATATATATAGATTATCTATTAATCTAGATCTAGTGTATATTTTTTAAAAAAAAATTTTTTGAAATTTTATTAATTAAAAATTAATAAAAATTTTATGAATATTGATTTTTTTAAAAAGTAATTTTTTTAGTAAAATAATACTTTATAGTATTTTTTAAAAATTAAATATTATTTTTTAGAAATAATTAAAATTTTCTATATAGATATATATATTAATATAAATCTTCAACAATATATAAATATATAAATATATAATAATTTATAAGAATTATATAAATTTATATAAATTAAAATAATATTTAGATAAATCTTTTAAATATAGATTTTTTTTACTATAAATGTAATGATTTTTGGATTGCGAAATTTTTTATTTAAATTGTTAACTATATAATAATATATTAAATATTTATATATATATAGATTATCTATTAATCTAGATCTAGTATATAAAAATTTTTTTAAAAAAATTATAAATTTTAATATAAATAAGTTTTCTTTTTTACTAATTTTTTAAAATTACAAAAAAAAAAAAAAAAGGAGAGAGAATTTTTATAAGTAACAAAATTGCTGTTATTTACTTATTCTTTTTGAGGTTATTAAATTATTAAATATTAATTATTTTTGTGAAATTTTAATATTTTTTTTTATTTTTAAATTATTAATTATTTTATAAATTTTAAAATTATTAAAAATTTTTATAAATTTGTTAGTGTATAAAAATTTATGATTTTTATTAATTATTATATTTTAATTTTAATTTAAATTAAAGTTAACTAAAATGTAATATTTTAAATGAAATTAATTTAAAAATTTTTTTGAGAATTTTTTAAATTAAAATAGTTAATAATGATTAAATTTAATAATTTTTTTAAGAATTATGATAATTTAAAAAGGGGTCATTAATATTATCAGATTTAGTGATTATAATTAATTATTTAAATAAAATAAAAATTTTTAGAAATATATTATTATTATAAATTATTAAACTGATTAAAATTTATAAAATTTTAATAAATATTAATTAAATTATTATATTAAAGTTTTATTTTGGCTTAAAAATTTGTTATTAATTTGATTTATATGTAAATTTTTGTGTGAAATTTTATTAATTTTAAAAATTAGTAGATTATTTATAGCCGCAGTAATTAATTTTATAAATTAAAGAAATTTAGATATAGTAATATTAAAGAGTACAGATAAAATTGGTGCCAGCAATCGCGGTTACACTAATTGTGCAAATGAATTTTTTCAGTAAAAGTTAAATTAAATTTTGTTAAATATAATTAAATTTATTAAGTGAAATTTTAAATTTAAATTTTTTATAAAATATATAATTGAAACTTGAAAATTTTAATAAAAAACTAGGATTAGATACCCTATTATTTAAAATGTAAATATTAATACTTAAGTAGTAGTAGTTATGTTCTTGAAACTTAAAAAATTTGGCGGTATTTTAGTCTATCCAGAGGAACCTGTTTTATAATCGATAATCCACGATGGACCTTACTTAAGTTTGTAATCAGTTTATATACCGTCGTTATCAGAATATTTTATAAGAATAATAATATTCAATAATTTTTATTAAAATTTATATCAGATCAAGGTGTAGCTTATACTTATGTAATAATGGGTTACAATAAATTAATTTAAACGGATAAAATTATGAAAAAATTTTTGAAGGTGGATTTGGTTGTAAAATTATAAAGATTAATAATTTGATTTTAGCTCTAAAATATGTACACATCGCCCGTCGCTCTTATTATTAAGGTAAGATAAGTCGTAACATAGTAGATGTACTGGAAAGTGTATCTAGAATGACAATTTAAAGCTTATTTAGTAAAGCATTTCATTTACATTGAAAAGATTTTTGTGCAAATCAATATAAATTGATTAGATTTTATTTATTAATTTTATTATTTTAATTGCAAGTATTAAAAATAATTTTATAGTAAAAAGTTTTAGTATTGTTTAAAGAAAAAATAAATTTAATAATAGTTTAATAGTATTGTAAAAGAAAATTGAAATAATTTGAAAAATTTTTATTTTAAAAGAAAATTTAATTTATTGTACCTTGTGTATCAGTGTTTATTAAATAAAAAATATTGAAAATATTTTTCTCGATTTTAAAAGAGTTAATATAATATATAAGTTAATGTAGTAAAATTATTTATAATATTATATTAGAAATGAAATGTTATTCGTTTTTAAAGGTATCTAGTTTTTCAAGAAATGAATTTAATTCAGAATTTGTAAATTTATTTAATAATTTTTTTAATTAAATGATTTACAAATTTAATATTTTATGGGATAAGCTATAAAATAAAGTTTTATAAATAATAAATAAATTTAATAAATATATGCTTAGAATTAGCAATTGTTTAAAATTATGTTATAATTTATTTTATAAAATAAATTATTTATTATATTTTAATTATTTATTGAAATGTTAATTTTAATTTTTAAAATTAAGTAATAATGATAAAATTAGTATATTATATTGTAGATATAAATTTAAATGAAAAGATTGAATAAAGAATTCGGCAAAAATAATGTTCGCCTGTTTAACAAAAACATGTCTTTTTGAAATAAATTTAAAGTCTGACCTGCCCACTGAAATTTTAAATGGCCGCAGTATTCTAACTGTGCAAAGGTAGCATAATCATTAGTCTTTTAATTGAAGGCTGGAATGAATGGTTGGACGAAATATTAACTGTTTCATTTAATTTTTTTAGAATTTTATTTTTTAGTCAAAAAGCTAAAATTTATTTAAAAGACGAGAAGACCCTATAAATCTTTATATTTTATTTATTTTAATTGTAAAGATTAATTTTATTATAATAAAATAAAATATTTTATTGGGGTGATATTAAAATTTAAAAAACTTTTAATTATAGTAATTCATTAATTTATGAATAATTGATCCATTAATAATGATTAAAAATTTAAGTTACTTTAGGGATAACAGCGTAATTTTTTTGGAGAGTTCATATCGATAAAAAAGATTGCGACCTCGATGTTGGATTAAGATATAATTTTGGGTGTAGCCGTTCAAATTTTAAGTCTGTTCGACTTTTAAATTCTTACATGATCTGAGTTCAAACCGGCGTAAGCCAGGTTGGTTTCTATCTTTAAAAAATTGTAATATTTTAGTACGAAAGGACCAAATATTAAAATAATTATATTTTTAATTTGAATATTATTAATTAAAAAGCTATTTTGGCAGATTAGTGCAATAAATTTAGAATTTATTTATGTAATTTTATTTACAAATAGTACTTGTTTTATATAGAATTAATTATGTCTTTAATTGGGAGTTTATTATTAATTATTTGTGTACTTGTAAGAGTGGCTTTTTTAACATTATTAGAGCGTAAAGTTTTAGGGTATATCCAGATTCGTAAAGGTCCTAATAAAGTTGGATTAATAGGAATTCCTCAACCTTTTTGTGATGCGATTAAGTTATTTACAAAAGAACAAACTTATCCTTTATTATCAAATTATTTAAGATATTATATTTCTCCAATTTTATCTTTATTTTTATCTTTAGTTGTGTGAATATGTATGCCTTTTTTTATTAAATTATATTCATTTAATTTAAGAGGGTTATTTTTTATGTTGTACAAGATTAGGAGTTTATACTGTTATAGTAGCGGGTTGATCATCTAATTCAAATTATGCATTATTGGGGGGTTTACGAGCTGTTGCTCAAACAATTTCTTATGAAGTTAGATTAGCTTTAATTTTACTTTCTTTTGTATTTTTAATTGGAGGGTATAATTTTTTATATTTTTATTATTATCAGTCTTATATTTGGTTTTTAATTATTCTTTTTCCTATAGCATTAGTTTGAATTACTATTTCTTTGGCTGAAACTAATCGAACTCCTTTTGATTTTGCTGAAGGAGAATCTGAATTAGTTTCAGGGTTTAATGTAGAATATAGAAGAGGGGGATTTGCATTAATTTTTTTAGCAGAATATGCAAGAATTTTATTTATAAGCATATTATTTTGTGTAATTTTTTTAGGATGTGATGTATTTAATTTATTATTTTATTTTAAGTTAATATTAATTTCATTTGTTTTTATTTGAGTTCGAGGTACTTTACCTCGGTTTCGTTATGATAAGTTAATATATTTAGCTTGAAAATGTTTTTTATCATTTTCTTTAAATTATTTATTATTTTTTATTGGTTTTAAAATTTTATTATTTTCTTTATTATTATGAATTAAATTTAGTAAAGTTAATAGAAAATAAAATTTCTATCTTATGTTTTCAAAACATATGCTTATTCAAGCTCATTAACTAATTTAATAAATTATCTCATCATTTATTAACAATTGGATTAATTAAATAATATAAAAAATAAATTACAGTTAAAATTTGTCCAATTAATACATAAGGCTCTTCAACTGGACGAGCTCCAATTCAAGTTAGTAAAATTACAGTAACAACTATAATTCAAAATAGAATTTGATTAATTGGGTAAAATTGAATTCCTCGGAATTTTCTTAAATTATAAAAGGGGAGAATTATTAAAATAGCAATTGAAAGAACTAGGGCAATAACTCCCCCTAATTTATTAGGAATAGAACGAAGGATGGCATAAGCAAATAAAAAATATCATTCAGGTTGAATATGGGCAGGAGTAACAAGAGGATTAGCAGGGATAAAATTATCTGGGTCTCCAAGTAAGTTAGGATTAATTAAAATTAAAGAAATTAATAAGAAAATTATAACAATAAAACCAACAATATCCTTGTAAGTAAAGTAAGGATGAAATGGAATTTTATCTGTGTTTGAATTTAATCCAATAGGATTATTTGATCCAGTTTGATGAAGAAATAATAAATGAATTATTGTTATTGCTAATACAATAAAAGGTAAAATGAAATGAAAAGTGAAAAATCGTGTTAAAGTTGCGTTATCAACTGCGAATCCCCCTCAAATTCATTGTACTAAATCAAGTCCTAAATAAGGTACTGCTGATAATAAATTTGTAATAACTGTTGCTCCTCAAAAAGATATTTGCCCTCAAGGTAAAACGTAACCTATAAAAGCAGTTCCTATAACAAGGAATAAAATAATTACACCGATTATTCATGTTGGGGTGAATAAATAAGATCCGTAATAAATTCCACGTCCAACATGTAGATAGATACAAATAAAAAAAAAGAGGCTCCGTTAGCGTGTATAGTTCGTAATAATCAACCATAATTTACATCTCGACAGATATGATTTACTCTGTTAAAAGCTATATTTAC
>JAWNOT010000120.1:0-5000 GCA_035045825.1 Drosophila eohydei
TATATCTATATCTATATCTATATCTATATCTATATCTATATCTATATCTATATCTATATCTATATCTGTATCTGTATCTATATCTATATCTATATCTATATCTATATCTATATCTATATCTATATCTATATCTATATCTATATCTATATCTATATCTATATCTATATCTATATCTATATCTATATCTGTATCTATATCTATATCTATATCTATATCTATATCTATATCTATATCTATATCTATATCTATATCTATATCTATATCTATATCTATATCTATATCTATATCTATATCTATATCTATATCTATATCTATATCTATATCTATATCTATATCTATATCTATATCTATATCTATATCTATATCTATATCTATATCTATATCTATATCTATATCTATATCTATATCTATATCTATATCTATATCTATATCTATATCTATATCTATATCTATATCTATATCTATATCTATATCTATATCTATATCTATATCTATATCTATATCTATATCTATATCTATATCTATATCTATATCTATATCTATATCTATATCTATATCTATATCTATATCTATATCTATATCTATATCTATATCTATATCTATATCTATATCTATATCTATATCTATATCTATATCTATATCTATATCTATATCTATATCTATATCTATATCTATATCTATATCTATATCTATATCTATATCTATATCTATATCTATATCTATATCTATATCTATATCTATATCTATATCTATATCTATATCTATATCTATATCTATATCTATATCTATATCTATATCTATATCTATATCTATATCTATATCTATATCTATATCTATATCTATATCTATATCTATATCTATATCTATATCTATATCTATATCTATATCTATATCTATATCTATATCTATATCTATATCTATATCTATATCTATATCTATATCTATATCTATATCTATATCTATATCTATATCTATATCTATATCTATATCTATATCTATATCTATATCTATATCTATATCTATATCTATATCTATATCTATATCTATATCTATATCTATATCTATATCTATATCTATATCTATATCTATATCTATATCTATATCTATATCTATATCTATATCTATATCTATATCTATATCTATATCTATATCTATATCTATATCTATATCTATATCTATATCTATATCTATATCTATATCTATATCTATATCTATATCTATATCTATATCTATATCTATATCTATATCTATATCTATATCTATATCTATATCTATATCTATATCTATATCTATATCTATATCTATATCTATATCTATATCTATATCTATATCTATATCTATATCTATATCTATATCTATATCTATATCTATATCTATATCTATATCTATATCTATATCTATATCTATATCTATATCTATATCTATATCTATATCTATATCTATATCTATATCTATATCTATATCTATATCTATATCTATATCTATATCTATATCTATATCTATATCTATATCTATATCTATATCTATATCTATATCTATATCTATATCTATATCTATATCTATATCTATATCTATATCTATATCTATATCTATATCTATATCTATATCTATATCTATATCTATATCTATATCTATATCTATATCTATATCTATATCTATATCTATATCTATATCTATATCTATATCTATATCTATATCTATATCTATATCTATATCTATATCTATATCTATATCTATATCTATATCTATATCTATATCTATATCTATATCTATATCTATATCTATATCTATATCTATATCTATATCTATATCTATATCTATATCTATATCTATATCTATATCTATATCTATATCTATATCTATATCTATATCTATATCTATATCTATATCTATATCTATATCTATATCTATATCTATATCTATATCTATATCTATATCTATATCTATATCTATATCTATATCTATATCTATATCTATATCTATATCTATATCTATATCTATATCTATATCTATATCTATATCTATATCTATATCTATATCTATATCTATATCTATATCTATATCTATATCTATATCTATATCTATATCTATATCTATATCTATATCTATATCTATATCTATATCTATATCTATATCTATATCTATATCTATATCTATATCTATATCTATATCTATATCTATATCTATATCTATATCTATATCTATATCTATATCTATATCTATATCTATATCTATATCTATATCTATATCTATATCTATATCTATATCTATATCTATATCTATATCTATATCTATATCTATATCTATATCTATATCTATATCTATATCTATATCTATATCTATATCTATATCTATATCTATATCTATATCTATATCTATATCTATATCTATATCTATATCTATATCTATATCTATATCTATATCTATATCTATATCTATATCTATATCTATATCTATATCTATATCTATATCTATATCTATATCTATATCTATATCTATATCTATATCTATATCTATATCTATATCTATATCTATATCTATATCTATATCTATATCTATATCTATATCTATATCTATATCTATATCTATATCTATATCTATATCTATATCTATATCTATATCTATATCTATATCTATATCTATATCTATATCTATATCTATATCTATATCTATATCTATATCTATATCTATATCTATATCTATATCTATATCTATATCTATATCTATATCTATATCTATATCTATATCTATATCTATATCTATATCTATATCTATATCTATATCTATATCTATATCTATATCTATATCTATATCTATATCTATATCTATATCTATATCTATATCTATATCTATATCTATATCTATATCTATATCTATATCTATATCTATATCTATATCTATATCTATATCTATATCTATATCTATATCTATATCTATATCTATATCTATATCTATAACTATTCCATATCTGTCAGATACTATATATATGGCAACTATTTCTGTGATGTTTTCATAAAAATATCTGAAAGATACTATTTATATCTATATAGTAAATATCTAAAAGCTTTATATAGAAACATAAATAAGTGAGAGCTTTCGTGTATACAATATCTTGATGTTTCACTTATACATTATATATATATGTTTTGTTATATTATATATATATATATATATATTATGCCTTAAAAATCTATGCTGTCAGAACATAAAGTATCTAAGTATCTAACAACTCGTTTATTTAGATCATATAGACAAGTGGCATTTAGATAAAATAGTAAAGAGTTTAAGACTAATATTAGATCTATATATACTATATGTATATATGTATATACTATAGAGGGAACTTCAAGGTGCAGATATTTCGTATCTAGATATAAAGAATCAAGAGTTTTCAGCTGAGCAAGAGTTTATCTATCAGATAGAAGATATAGAAGTTATCTATGGAATATGTGTAAAACTACGCGCATCTATATATAGCAAACAGATGGTTCAAGCCTGAACATGACGGCTCTAGTGAACGCTGAAGAAGGGATTGTTGTGGATGAAGAGAGATTCTTGAGATCTAAGCATGAACTTGGTATTGGAACATAAGATAGATCATAGATAGAAAGCCAAGCAGAGTTAACTTCTGTTTGTGAAAAGGAATCATTATTTGTAGAAGAATATTTCTTATCTATGATTTCTTATCTAATGATATAAATTGGAGCAACGATCAGTGCAGCTTAAAGTTGTGTATCTGTCATTCAGAGATAAAAAGCATCCATGTGAGCGTAGTTATAGATACATACGATCTATGGATGCATGCAACGCCAGCTAGCGATCAAAACTTGGAAGTGGCAACACCTTCGCAGGGCAGCTTTGAGGATCGTCACAGTGTGGCAACGCTCTCGCAGAGTAGCTTTAGGCAGGACAAGATCACACACATTAGCGAAAGGCTAAAGATCTGTGAAACGAGCTCGACTCAGCTGTGTAGATCTTTTCCAGCTTCTATAGCTCTAGAAGCCGAACTTCATTTGCCTTGACTCTATACCTGTACAGGGTATTCAAAGTGCTGGCATTGCCCAAGCAGCTCGCCCAAGTTGCTATTAACTAAGCGAGTTAAGTCTAACTGGGCTGCTTCATATAAGCGTTTAGCTTAGCCAAGTAAACCTCAGCATAAAAATCAAAGTCTCGCGCTCTCTCTATCTCTTTCCTCGCCCTCCTCTCTCTCTCCCACTCACACTCTTTATACTTTTTAAGCATGGCAGCAGCAAAGAGGCATCATCATCACTGTCTCCCTCTGCCTCTCGCTCGCGCTGTCTCTCTGACTTTTGCGCCTTTGTTCTGGTTACCTTTTCTCATTTGTGGCGTTTTTCTTTTCGTCTTTTTAGCCAGGCCTGAATCACCTTGGCTGTTGGCTCTTTATTGAATTGTCCCTTGGCCTCTGGCTCCATGCGAAACCAGCCAAACTCTGGCGCTTGTCATTTTCTTGAACATTTTTCGTCGCTTTTGTTGTTTTGCTAGAGCCGCTGCCACGTCGTTCTCCTCTTCTTCCTCTACTTCTGGCTTATTTTTTGCCGTATTGTTGTAATTTTTGTCGTCTGCTTTAGTTTGCTTTAGTCATTAATCTTCTTTGACGCGCTTAAATCACATGAATAACAAATTAGCTGGCATATTAGTAGCTGCAGAAAGGGCTGCCCCGCCCGCACCTGGCTCTGGCATGTCAAATGTAAAAAAGAGAACATATATCCAAGTGTGTGTGCGTGTGTGTGTGCGTGTGTGTGTGTGTGTAATAACAAAGGCAGCGCTCTGTGGCGCAGACCCTTTGGGTGTTGCGGGGCCTTCATTGTCATTAGATATTTTGCATAATTCATTGGCTTGTCTAACGGTGCGTATGTTTTATATTACGCCCCACACCTTCGCTACCCTGCGCCCCCACCCCCCTCCCGACCCCTCTCTGTCTGTCTAACACACGTTTCACTGTTCTGCTCTTTGTGCGCTAATTAGCAGCGCATTTTCAT
>JAWNOT010000120.1:7500-107500 GCA_035045825.1 Drosophila eohydei
CATAGTAAAAGAGCATGCTGGCAGCGGGCCTGTTGCCACATAAACAGCACATTTTATTAGATTACACATACGCGGCGTCTGCCGCGGCAAGACAAAAGTTTCGCTGCCTGCAACTGCGGGCAAAGTGCAAAATTTTTATGACTCCCAGCGGATGTTTTGATACGTTTTTATGAGACGCGCGCGTGCTGTAAGCGGCAAATTCGTAGGCGATTCTACGCCCTCCCTCCTCTCCCTCTCTCCCTCTCTCTCTCTCACACACATGTTTCTATCAGCTGTCCGCCCATGGGCTGAAGAGCTCTGCCTTATCGCACAGCTTTGAGCATTCGCTTGATGCGCTTTAATAGAAAAATATGCCGCTGCCATTTGGTTTTATTGCAGCCAGCGGGGCACGCACCGAAATGGGCAATTCGCGCAGCAACCCTTTGCGACAAGCAATCGAAACACAGCCCCGGCGAATTGCTTGACAATCCGGACATCAAATTCAAGCAAACAGCCTGGCACTTGGCAGCTTAAAGCTGGCCAAAACTAGCTGCTGCCCATATATATGGCCATAGATCATACACAAATATGGCAAGTCTCAGATCTGTGTGAACTGTGTGAAACGCATCTCTGAATGGAGTAGAGCAGAGTGTCGAACGTAGAGCAAAACGCGTTGAACAATGCTAATAACTTGGAGTTATCAAAGTATTACTAAATCTGTCATATATATATGACGTGCCATGTGGTATTAGATATTAGAAAAACACTCCATAATATTTTATCTATAAGATATATGGCTTTTGCCTAGAATAGAATCATCTGTTCTTAAGCTTCAACCCGTTCTTAAGCATTTTATATAGAACTCTAAAGTTAGCCTGTCCTGAAATTTGTAGGTCTATACGATAGAAGTTGTACACAGTTGAGATTCCAATAAGACTTCGCTTCACAGAGTCTGCTTTCTAAGTATCCCAATTCATGGCTGCCTTCGTTGTACAGAGTTGTTCTGGGCGTAGAACGCTTCTCAGTTTGGCTCACTTTGTGAAAGTGTGGCCAAGAGAGCTGTTGCTGCACCTAGTCCCGATGAGCGACGCCTGGCTATTTAGATTGTGTAGAGAGTGTCCTGCTGAACATTCTGAACTTGAAGTTTCTTATATTTGTTGAGGCATACATTAAGGCTGGCTGAGTCTACGGCATATTCAATTCAATTTGCAATTAGTGAATTGTTAAGCATTTTTAGATCTGGAGAGACTCAAAAGATTGTCTTCCAATTGCATCTTAGCTTAACAGCATACTCTATCTAATTATACTCTGTCTATTCCACAGCGCTTTGCACAGCTCTTTGTCATTCTTATGCACTGAAAATTTGATTAGGAAAGTCCAACTAGCAGAAAAGTTATGCAACAATTATGTAAGCAGAGTTTGTGTGTGTGTGTGTGTGTGTGTGTGTGCTTGCCTGCATATGTTGCTTGCTGTGTGCTATGTACGTGGCTTAGTATAAGTGTATGACAGGCTCTGCGCGCTGTTCCGGGTATATTCTAGTCTGGCAATGCCGACTAAAGCACTCTTTCTTGTTTTCTTCTCTTCAGCTGTGTCTTAGCTCAGCTTAAGTTATGTGCTATAGACGGCTCTAAGCATTTCTTAATCTAGATATCATACTGAGAACCGCTTCTTTCGTATATTTACAAACAGAAATTTTACAACAGGTTTGCTTGAAGACTCTTCCTTTAAGCCATTCGACTCTGCCTTAAATGTGTGCGTAACTTATCTTAGTTAGCATATTCGAATGCCTGATTAACTTAGTAAAAGCTTGGCTCTCACTCTATGTGAGCTAAGCCTGATTACTAATATTATTCAAGGAGTTTCGCCTCAATTGATTTTACCTAATCTAATATCGAATATATAACATATATTGCTTATATATATCGAGTTATCATTTATATATATTTGCTTTATGGAGCACAGCTTCCTTTAAGTTGTTCAATATTGTTTATTTGTGCTTTAGGCAAAGGCCACCCGCACACGGACTTGCTCCATCCCTTTTTAAACTTTTGGAATAGCGACAGCCTCTGCCCATGCGCCCCCCAGTCGCCCACTCTACGCCCACCCTTAGCAAGTTGTTACGCCCAGCAACTAACTAACTAACTAACTATGAATCTAGCCCATGAAGCATTCCTCTTTAAAACTTCTCAAAGTTTAGCACAAGCCAAGCACCGCCCTCCCGTAACGAATAGATCCCAGCTCAAGCCCAACTCCAATTCCCATTCGTCGTGCCACCGCCCGCCCCCTTTGTACATACTTTTGGGGCATGGCAAGTGGCAGCGCTGATTTACTTGGCAATTACAGCCAGTTGAGTGGCTGCTTGACGGACGAGGCAGAAGATGACTAGACAGGGGCGGGAGGGCGGTAGGGCGCTAGGGCTTTTGGTTAGGCGTCGGCGTGGGCGCATACGTTTACAGATGTGGGCGTGACGCTCGTTCAATGCAATGAACTAGAAAGCTGTCTGATTAGCGTGGCGCTTGGCATAAAGTTAGCGCAAGCGAGGCACAGCAAAAGTTGCCACACACACACGCACACACACACACACACACACACAGATTTATTGAAGCCGCTGTCCGCGTCAATAATTTGCATGGGCTAACGCGTTGCGGGGGCGGCTGCCTGGGCGGGCAGTTAGAAAGTCGGGCTATTGAGCAGGGGTTAAGTCATGCTCAGCGTCAACGCGAGGACAAACTCAGCTGCAAACAGCTCGACCAACTTGATTCCAAAGTGTCAATGGCCGCTTTACCTGTATGTGTGTGCGTACGTGTGTATGTGTGTGTGTGTGTGTGTGCTTGGGAGAGAGTGTAAAAGCGTGTTAGCGAAACTTTCTACGTTTTTGCTCGAGTTACTTCTTTGCACTTTTTGCTTTTACATTGCAACTTGCAAGGCACAAACAACGCTGCCGGCGCCAGCGGCAGCGCTAGCGTCGACAGCGACGGCGACGCCAGCAGAGTGACAATAAATTGTTAAGTGTAAAAAGTTTATAGCATTTGAGTGAGTAAATGATGGCATCCGACTATGAGCAGACGAAGGCGGCACCACCGGGTGCTTAGCAAAAGTTCTAGAGAGATTTTGTGTGTTGCCCCCTAAAGCGGCAGCTGCACAGCCAGCGCCACATGCAGCAAATTTGTGACACTTTAAGGCAGCAGCAGCAGGAAGAAGAAGAACAAGAGAAACGAGTACAACAACAGCCACAAGTGCCGCTACTTATGAGCTTTGAGTTAGTTTTGTGTAAAAGTCGTTTCGAGTTTGAGTTCAGCTCAAAGTGATCAACGAAAGAAGCCACACACACACGCACACTCACGCATACATACATGGGTACACTTGCCGACACTGTGTACGCTCACAAATGAGTTGAGCGTCCATTTTGAAGCTTTCGCCTTAGATCAGCCAAGCAAAATACACGAGAATCTGAATGCACTTACTTTTAAATACCCTGTAAAAAATGCACTTTGCCTTATAAAAGCAAAAGAAAAATAACTGGGGTTTTAACTAGTTCCTCAAATACCTAACGCTAAATTAAATATATCCATAATTATCTATAAGCAGTCATATTTCAATTAATTCCCAACAAAACCTATATGTCGTTAACTTATAAACCAACTAAACGATCAGACAGACCAATCAGTCGCCTGCCATTAAAAGCAGCGGAAAAGGAAGAAAAGGCGAAGAAGAAGCAGCAGCAGCACGCGCTGAGAAACGAGCAGACGGCAGAGCAAAGCAGAAGTAAACGAACCGTTGAACAACAGTTGAGCAGCAGTTGATCAGCATGCACACATGGACAATATAGACAAAGCAACTGTTGTTGTTGCTGCTGCTGTCGCGCCTATTCTTGTTCTTGTTGCTGTTGTTGCAGCGGAGCTTTTATCTGTTTGCACTCATCAAATTTCACTCATCGTCACCACCGCAAGCAGCGCTTCGCTGGCGTCGTCAGCGTCAATGGCCGCCGCGGCGCACCGTTACCGTTGCCGTTGCCGTTGCCGGCGTCGTTACTCAGTCGCGCAGTCGTTGAACGTCAGTTGCGTTTTGTCCGCGCATTCGTCACGAAGCTAATTGTATAGACAAGGAGCTCAACAACAACAACAAAATATATAAAGAGTGCAGAAGAAACAAAAATAGCAACAAAAAGAATACGAAGAGTGCTTCCACTTTTTTTTTCGCTACCCCTTTTGCTTGTGTATTGTGCTGTGTGTCTGTGTACGCGTGTGTGCGTGTGCGTGTGCGTGTCCGCCAGAATGGGCCAAGAGGATCAGGAGCTATTGATACGCGGCAGCAGCAAGCATCCATCGGCCGAGCAGTTGCACAACGTAAGTAAACAGCGTGAGAACCAAAACACTGTCATTCTGTCGGCGGGGAGGGGCGGTGCGGTGTCTGCCTAGCTTGAGGCTATATATAGTATATACGTATGTCTAGAGACCGCAACCGCATTGCATCAGTCAAAATTAAAGCCAAGATTCAGCTATGACACAGGTCACACACACACACACACATACATATATGGACAGTGGCACGCATTATGCGAATCAAATGTTGCAAAACATGTGTAATCGGAGCCCGAAGCAACATGAATAACAGCTACAGAACAAGCTGTAGTTGGCATAGAAATCGTAACAGACTCGCTTTTTGTTTAACTATGTATAGATAAATACATATATATATATATATATATATATATATATATATATATATTTATTTATATATATATAATATTGACCACTGTTTGGGCGCTGATTAATATCCTGATTGGGCCAGTGCTTCTAGCGCGCGAAAACGTTGTAACGTTACCTTTACAGTTAACTCTGCTCACAGCTATCTTCTGGCTTATCTTTAAGAACGAAAATTCGGTTAAGTAACATATCATATATAATGTTTATAGGCGTCATATTCCCTGAATTGTTTATACATTTAGCCAACGTTTTTTAGCCACAATTTTTATTAAATTTTTAATATTTATTTAACAAAATTAGACTGAAATGAAGTTATGTTGCAATTAAAATATTTAAATTGTATATTTAGTAAATATATTTGGTCTAATGAGCTGACAAGCATAAGGAAGAGGTGTACCTTCAGCTAAAGCGAGAGTCGGCACGAAGTGCACGAAGCTAGGTGGGAATCCAATAAACCAAAATTTCAAATGTGTAAAATTAAGCTCAAAACCAAACTTAAAATCATTTGTTGACGAAGTTCGAACCACTGACTTGGCTTTCAAGATTCGTAGATACTTCTCTTGAGTCAGTCAGATTTGAATGTATTCATGATTCGCACTCAAGTGAAAGTAATGTAAGAAGTATTCTAAAGTCTTAAAAAGTATCTATGAGTATTCACTCAGATTCGAATGTCTTCAGAAGTATCTAAAAGCATTAAATATTCACTTAAAAAAAAGTATTCATTATTCATTCATTATTCATTTTAAACGGAAAGTTAGAAGTATTCTATGAGTATTCACTCAGATTCGAATGTCTTTAGAAGTATCTAAAAGCATTAAATATTCACTTAAAAAAAGTATTCATTATCCATTCATTATTCATTTTAAACGGAAAGTTAGAAGTATTCTATGAGTATTCTTCAGAAGTATCTAAAAGCATACAATATTCACTTAAAAAAAGTATTCATTATTCATTCACTATTCATTTTAAACGGAAAGTTAGAAGTATTCTATGAGTATGCACTCAGATTCGAATGTCTTTCATTATTCATTATTCATTTTAAACGGAAAGTTAGAAGTATTCTATGAGTATTCACTCAGATTTAAATGTCTTTAAAAGTATCTATATGTATTCAAGATTCACTTAGCAATGAATATCTTTTAAAGTGTCTTAGTTTCGAATGCTTTTAAAGGTATTTGTAAGCTTCCACGATTCACCCAGATTTGAATGTCTCTAGAAGTATCTCTGGGCTGTGGCTAGGGCATGGCAGCTATGCAGGGTTCAGCAGAGAGACAAGTGCAGCTCAGGTGTCAGCCAACAATTCCAACGCTATCTGTATATACATAAGTATCTGTATACGCACGTATCTATGTGGCAGTGTATCTGTATCTGTATCTATGGTGGCATATCTGAGCAGTGCTTAACGCATGTTTATGCTTGTTAACAAGAACTTGTTGTCACTGTGTTGGCTTCATTCTGTTCGCATTCAAGCTGCTTGGTTTTATTATTATTGTTTTTCGCTTCACATTTGTTGTTGTTGTCACTGTTGCTGTTGTTGTTGTTTTTGTTTTATTTATTTGCTTTTGCTTTTATTGATATTGTATAATCTGCTCTTATCTGGGTCATTATTTGACTGCCCATTCAACGTGTCTCCATCTGTATCTGCATCAGCATCCACTGTATCTGTATCTGTATCTGTATCTTTATCTGTGTCTCTTGGCACCTTGTCTGACAAGTGTCGCTATCTTAGCCCGTCTGTGTTTATTCAAGTCTTTGACTCGACAGGCTTAAAAGATTTCACAGCAGCAAAGCCGAATTTCCATCAATTTCCACATGCCGAACTTGACTTTCCATTTGTGTGTCAAGCCGCATCCTTCAACTCAGATATTTCAATTAGTTTATCTTCAGCTCAGCCACATATAGACTTTCACGCAAAATTCAATAAAATTTCACGCTTTACGCAATTTCCCAAATTCACAAATTAAAGCAAATATTTTGCTTTTCATTCATTTGCATTTTCCTACCAACATTTATATTCAACATAATAATTTCCATGGAAAACTGAACGCAAACAAAGCAGGAAGTCAACTTAATTTTTAGATTTATCTATAAACATATATTGAGGGGATTTCAGCTTCGGCGAGCTCAAATTATGGATATAATTTACTGAGCTATCTATGATATAAGGAATGCAGATGTATCTAAGAGATAGATTTTATATATGATGAGGATGTATCTGTACAATAGATTTATCTATGATACAGCTGTTTCTATTGGAGAGATGTATGTATGGCTTCTATGAGATAGACGTATCTATGAGTAAAATATTAAAATCCTATAGAAGTATATATGAATTAGATGTATCTATAAGATACATGTACCTATGAGAAAGATATAAATATGCTATAGAAGTATCTCTGAATTAGATGTACCTATAAGATACGTATATCTATGAGAAAGATATTAATATCTTATAGGAGTATCTATGAATTAGATGTACCTATAAGATACATGTATCTATGTAAAAGATATAAATGTGCTATAGAAGTATCTATGAATTAGATGTACCTATAAGATACATGTATCTATGCGATAGATGTATGTATGATACAGATGTATCTATGAGATAGATGTAGCTATTAGAAAGATGTATCTGTGATAGACATGTATCTATGATGTAGATGTGCCTGTGATACAGATATAGATGTATCTATTATAGACAGAAGTCTATGATATAGACATGTCTATGTTGCAACCGATATAGATGTATCTAGGAATTATGTGGTATAGATATATCTTGAATAAATCTAGCTGATATATTATAGTATAGTAACTGATATAAATATATCTAAACATGCTGTATCTCTTGTAGATATATCTGATATAGATATGTCTGATATAGATGTATCTATGATATCCTAGATACGTTATGGTGATAACTACAATGTATCTGAATGAGACCTATCTGATATAGACTTAACTAGCTGTATGTATCTAATAAATATGTATCTGATATAGATGTATCTTCAATAGACATCTCTAAGCCTGTTCCCAGCTTATATATAGAAAGTCTTATGAAAGGCTAACTATGATTTCATATATTGTATCTAAAGACAGTTTTCTAGTTGCTGAGCAAATCAATAAATCGATAAAAAGTACAAAGGGCCTTCAGTCTCCCTCTAACCTAAGGGAAATCCCTCTCTGTTTATTTCTTCACTCAGTTCTCCACTTTCAAAAGATTCCTGCTCGACTGACTTCCTTCAGGCTGGACTTGCCTCAATGATATGTTGCATTTGTACAGCTGCAACTTCAAGTTGTTTATTTTCTAATGCATAATCAATACGTTGTTGCACCACTTGTTCCTGGGTATTTGACCAACTCTTGCTTAGCTTTTCTTTGCCTTCTGCTGCTGCTGCTGCTGCTTTTGTTGTTGTTGTCTTTTTGACCCGCGCGTAGGGCTTCCAAGAGAGCGAAGCCAAAGCTTAACGCCCACAATGTCCATTGCGGTTATAATGCCACTCCACATCTGCCGCACTCCGCCTCACTCCAACTGCCAGCTGAAAGCTGGTCCAGCCCCAGCTTGAGGGGCTTCGCAGGCAGCACGCTAATTGGCACAGCTGTTGGGGAGACGGCACAGGGGGGCGACTACAGTATGGAAAGCATTTGCGTCTCACCTTACGCAATCATCAAAATTTGTATAAATCATCAAACAAATTACGTAAATATATATGTATATATGTATATATATGTATATATATATATATATATGTATATATATGTATATATCTGTATGAATGCGGACTGCGTTCGATGGGTAAAATGTCGCGCAGGCTATTAATAATGGCGCTGCCGCAGCGCGCGTCGTCCTGTCCAACGATCTTTGTTGCTGCCACGCCCCACGGCGCGGCGTGCTCTTTGGCTGTTTGTCTGTTGCATTTCAATTTGGCTTGAGAAATTGGAGACGCCGACGTCGCGACGTCTTCGTTGAGGTAGACGCGAAAAATTTAATATCCGTTACATGTGGCAGCAGCAGCGGGCAGTGGGCGTGGCATGTGGCGCGCTCTGCGGCCGTAGCAAGGCCCAAGCAAAATTGTTTTCACAACAAATGAGGCCGAAAAATGTTATTAAAAAGTTTTTCCTGTATTTATTTGCTTGTCTTGCTGCTGTTGTTGTTGTTGCTGTTGTTGTTGTTGTTGTTAGCCTCCTTGGCGCTTCTTAAGTGTGTGTTGCTGTATTATCTCTCGCTGTCTGCCAGCTCGGCCCCCGGCTTATATTTCACATTTCATATTTATTTAATTTTCGTACTTTCTTCTTGTGTTTTTTGTTTCCCTTTCTCCGCATCGTTTTCTGCATAACTTTTAAAGAAATGCGTTTTCTTTGGCTGCCTGGCAACGCCGCAAGCGTAGCTCAGCTCGACGCCAGATGTCGCTACAGCCTTATATACAGGGACAGGTATATATATGTGTATCTATATATATATTGTAACTACCCTAACTAAGTATCTCAAACAAATTAATAAGTCTGCCAACTTTATGAATATGCCTAATGGACTCGGCCCGTCACTCGAAACTTTGTTTTTCTCTGGCGTCCGAAATAGAAAACAAAAAAGGATCTTGACATGAATATTCCTATATATAAACATACATATTCATGTGACTATATTAGAGAGAGAGATGGGAAAAGAGTGCAAGATAGAAAGAGAGACAGAGTCAGCTACAGAGAGATTGATAAAGATAGAATGAAATGGCGACAGGCAGCGAAAGTGAGAGAAATATGGATATAAAGAGAGGAAGAGAAATAGATAGATAGAGATAGAGATAGAGATAGAGACAAAGAGTGAAATAGAGAACTATAGAGGAGATGGAGAAAGCTAGCAAAAGTTGAGGGAGACAGAGATGTAAAGGAAGAGCAGGGAAAGAGATAGCTATAGAGAGAAGGAACGAAATGAACAGAGAAGAGACAGAGGGAGAAACGACTTGTGAAGCGAGCGAGAAACACAGAAAAATAGAGAGAGTGAGAGACTCAGGTTGATGGAAATAGATTAAGAGAGTGAGAAAAAGAGAGAGATAGAGGCAAACAGAGAGAGCAAAAGAGATACAGACCGAGAACGTGAGAAAGATACAAAAGAGCATAGAGATAGAGCGAGAGCAAGAGATGTAGTGGAAGAGAGACAGAAACTAAGGGAAAGAAGATACTCGGAGAAAGACAGAAGAAACTCACAGAAGGAAAAACGAAGATTGAGGAAAAGGAGAGACACGAAGGACAGAAGAGACTCACAGGAGAAACGAAGACTGGGACAAAGGAGAGATGCGAAGGACAGAAGACACTCACAGAAAGAGAGACGAAGAGTGAGAGAAGGATAGAAGAGACGAAGACAGAGAGAGACAGAGAGAGACAGAGAGAGAGAGAGAGAGAGAGAGAGAGAGAGAGAGCGAGATTAGTTTTATTATGTTCACAATGCAAGAGAAGAAACTTCAATTAGTCTCAGCTCATTTATCTTCCAAAGCTAAATATTTGCCTGCAGAACAAATTAAAGTCATGAGAATCACAGAGAAAGGTCTCACGCTGAAATGAGTTTTTCTTATTTGAATTTTGGATAAGCTATGAGGGCGAGTGGCTGGGCTGGATGAGAATCAGATAGAAGGGCTTTGCCTGCAAGTACTTTCCTGAGCTGAGCAGCAATAAATGAAATCATATAATATAAAATTATAGCTGTGAAGGGTAACAATTTGTTAGATCTGAGCTTAAAGCGATCGGCTTTAAAGCCGCGCTAATCGGATGAAATACAAAGGTGCAAGGCTTCCGGGCTTCCGTTGAATGGGCTAAGGAGCAAGGCCTAGTGGCCGTGCACAGCGAAGCAAGCTAACTCGCTTGATAATCGAAAAGAAATGTATGCTAAGTAAATTAGGAGATGCCCAATTGCTCAATTACTTGACACAGTCGGACGAACTGATTCGGTGCACTCGAAAGGCGGATTTGAGGACAAAGTTTGGCATTCACTCGCTACCAAATGGCCATCATGTGAATGGGCTGTTCCGCATTGAGTGCGCTAACCCAAACTGAATGCGGCGATTTGGGCATTTGCGCCGGGCCAATTGTCTTACGAAGTGGCAACAGGGCCCAGAACTCAGCAGAGTCTGCGGCTTATGGACGCCCTAATTTGCACATTTTAAATGGGCTCGAGTCTTTTTATGAAACTTAAACGGCCGGGCCCCCGCCGACGCCCGCGCTGCCACTCGAAAAAGGTCGTAAGTGGGCGACGGGATTAGCACGGCGAAAAGATTTACGCGCCGTCGCCCTTTTTTATGGCCACGAGTGTTGGCTATTCGCGCGAAATTGAAAAGTTTTGAAACCTTTTTGTCCAGCCATCCAGCCATCCATCCATTCATCCTCACTCACGCACTCAAAACGGCTTGTGTCTTACTGCAGGGGGAGCAGGGAGCAGCAGCGGCGGCGGCAACGGCGCCTGCCACAAATGTGGCGCCAACATCGCAGAGCTGCTTTAGCCAAAGCTTTGGCCAGGCCAAGAACTATGGCACGCTGAGCCACAGCGACGACGGCCAACAGCCCGAAACGCTCACCTATGCCTGGCACAACGTGGACATATTTGGTGCAGTGCATCAGCCCGGCTCCAATTGGCGCCAGCTGGTGAATCGGACGCGCGGCCTCTTCTGCAACGAACGCCACATTCCGGCGCCGCGAAAGCATCTGCTTAAAAATGGTAAGACCCACGGAGCGATCCACTTCGATGCCATTGACATTCTCTGTGCTCTTGTAGTCTGCGGCGTTGCCTATCCGGGCGAGCTGCTGGCCGTCATGGGCAGCTCCGGTGCCGGCAAGACGACGCTCCTGAACGCGCTAGCCTTCCGGTCGCCACATGGCGTCCAGGTCTCGCCGTCCAGCATGCGGCTGCTCAATGGCCAGCCCGTGGATGCCAAGGAGATGCAGGCGCGCTGCGCCTATGTGCAGCAGGATGATCTATTCATTGGCTCGCTGACCGCACGGGAGCACCTCATCTTCCAGGCGATGGTGCGTATGCCTCGCCAGCTGACCTATCGGCAGCGTGTGGCCCGCGTGGATCAGGTCATCCAGGAGCTGTCGCTAAGCAAGTGCCAGCACACGATTATTGGCGTGCCGGGCAGGGTCAAGGGTCTGTCGGGCGGCGAGCGCAAGCGCCTGGCCTTCGCCTCGGAGGCGCTAACCGATCCGCCGCTTCTCATTTGCGATGAGCCCACATCGGGCCTCGACTCCTTCACCGCGCACAGCGTCGTCCAAGTGCTGAAGAAGCTGTCCCAAAAGGGCAAAACCGTCATATTGACCATACATCAGCCATCATCGGAGCTCTTCGAGCTGTTCGACAAGATACTCCTCATCGCCGAGGGACGCGTCGCCTTCCTTGGCACACCCAGCGAGGCAGTGGACTTCTTTTCCTAGTAAGTAACACCCAAATACATGGCCTAGGTCATAAGCCCACTGAGACTCATCGTGTGCTTCCTCGCAGTGTTGGCGCCCAGTGTCCGACCAACTACAATCCGGCGGACTTCTACGTGCAGGTGCTGGCCATAGTGCCGGGCCGCGAACTGGAGTCGCGTGAGCGGATCGCCAAGATTTGCGACAATTTCGCAATTAGCAAAGTGGCCCGCGACATGGAACAGCTGCTGGCTGCCAAGGCGCAGGCGCAGCCGCTGGAACAGCCCGAGAATGGGTATACGTACAAGGCCACCTGGTTTATGCAGTTCCGCGCCGTGCTCTGGCGCTCCTGGCTGTCCGTACTGAAGGAGCCACTGCTGGTCAAAGTGCGACTCATACAGACCACGGTAAGTCTCGCTGGATGTCCGATGTCCGATGTCCGACAACTAAAGTCCGATTTCTATATCAAATAATTTGAATATTTTCACTTCCCGATCTCAGATGGTAGCTGTGCTGATTGGACTCATCTTTCTGGGGCAGCAGCTGACGCAGGTGGGCGTGATGAACATCAATGGAGCCATATTCCTCTTCCTGACCAACATGACCTTTCAGAATGTCTTTGCCACGATCAATGTAAGCCACTCTCTCTCTCTCTCTCTGTCACTCTGTTCCCCTCTCTATCGTTTGCTTGGGTCTTGCAGGTGTTTACGTCGGAGCTGCCGGTGTTTATGCGGGAGGCGCGCAGTCGACTCTATCGCTGCGACACCTACTTTCTGGGCAAGACCATAGCCGAGCTGCCGCTCTTCTTAACGGTTCCGCTGGTATTCACGGCCATTGCGTACCCGATGATTGGGCTGCGAGCGGGCGTGCTGCACTTCTTCAACTGCTTGGCGCTGGTCACACTGGTGGCCAATGTGTCCACCTCGTTTGGCTATTTGATATCCTGCGCCAGCTCCTCCACATCGATGGCGTTGTCGGTGGGCCCGCCGGTCATCATACCGTTCCTGCTCTTTGGCGGTTTCTTTCTCAATTCGGGCTCGGTGCCCATTTATTTGAAATGGCTGTCGTATCTGTCCTGGTTTCGGTATGCCAACGAGGGCCTGCTGATCAACCAGTGGGCCGATGTGGAGCCGGGCGAAATCAGTTGCACCTCATCGAACACAACGTGCCCCAGCTCCGGCAAAGTTATACTGGAGACGCTCAACTTCTCCGCCGCTGACCTGCCGCTCGACTACGTGGGATTGGCCCTGCTCATTGTGTGCTTTCGCGGCTTTGCCTACCTGGCGCTGCGACTGCGTGCCAGGCGCAAGGAGTAGCGGCTTAACTTAATACATATATTATATATTTTATATACATATATATATGAATATTTTTTTTTATTATTATACATTTTTTTTTGATTCCCCCAAAACCGTTGCTAAAAATCTATATTTACTGTTAACAGGCCTGGCATTTGAAATTAAATCTGCTGTATGAACACAACGAGAAAAAAAGTGCTTATTAATAACAAAAACACGGACTACACATATGATTACCGGTTAGTATTGAGAATTTAAACCGCGCGCGCCATATAAAACTTACCATCGTGAAAACTTACCACTGCTGAGAAACTCACCATAGCCAACCACGCTAGCGACAGCACAGCGTGTGTGTAAACAGAAGATAGCAATAGCAAGCAAATGAGCGAGACGACCAGTTGGCCCAATATACGGCGCAACAAGCGAACGTCGGTCGTCGCCACCGCTCGCTCTCATTGTTTTGTTGTTGGCACTGAAGCGCTGAATATTGTTTGGTGAGTGAGTGCGTGTATCGTTGGGTTGACTTGCTCACTGTCTGCTGTAGCCCGTTTGTTGTGTTTGTGGTTGGTTAACTTGCATCTCTAATCTAAAGTGCTGTCGCCAAACTAAGTCTTAAGTAGTTAAAATTAACTATCACGTACATACTACAGCACCGTTCGCTGCCTTAGATCAGGCTACCGTCGCAGTCGTCGTTGCCGCTGCCGCCGCCGCCGCCGCCGCCGTCACCGTCGCCGCCGCCACCAATTGGATCGTCGCTGTCGCCGTTCAGTGGTCGATGTTTGGTTCAGTTCAGTTCAGTTTTAGTTACCGCACGGCATAAGCGTCGCTGCTCCGCACAAAATTATTTTTAAAACAAACCAACAAACGCAGCCAAGCAGCAGCGCGGCATTACTTCCAAACTTCAGGTGCTAAACCTACGTGTAATTCGTTTTTAACCCAAACACGTTCAGCTCCAACTAGCTGTGGCTGTGGCTGTGACTGTGACTGTGCCTGTGCTAAACAGCGAAAAAGAAATTGAAGCGAATTGCTTGCGTTGTGGCCAATTGATTTTTCACCAAAATACTTGACAGCCAACAACGCTGGTAACTTTGGTGGCGGCCCCAACGGCAGCCGGCAAGTGGCTGACCTCCTCTTTCTCTCTCTCTTTCTTCCCCCCTCTCTCTTTCTCTGTATCACCACCACAGCCAGCGTAGACCCTAACCTCAAATCAGCTGTTGCATACAACAGACATCGTGCGAAGCGCGTCCAGCGAAGACAATAATAACAACAACAGTAAAATGGACATTCAGACACTCAGCAATGAATGGGATGAGCTCAATCGTGAATATGCCGAACTTGAGGTGAGTTGTTGCTGTTGATGATGATGATGGCTTTATTGTTGTTGCTGCTGCTTCTACTGTTTGGGCCCTAAGACAGCTGCTAATGAGAGCGTTTCTTGTACGATTGTACTTTGCAGGAGTGCAACAGGCGCAACATCGAGCTGCTGGAGCAGCTGCATCAGCATCAACAGAAATGCTTCAACGAGATCAAGCATCAACGGTATCGCATGAATCAAATATCAGCCTCTATGCGACAGTGAGTACAAATAACTTACATACAGACACATATATATATATAACTGTAAGTCGCTATACATATGTATGCAGAGTAGAGCCAACCCTTATATAATTGCTAATATTCACTCTCACACACACGCATACAGCTAACTGTACTTAGCTATGTGCATAGGCAATGAATTGCAACAGGCTTCAGTTAGAGATGACAGCGTGACACGACAGTTTTAATGCCATTTATTACGGCTATAACTAGAAATGCAATAATAACTACATCTTATCGTCGTCGCAGAATACGTAGTAAACAATCGTAAGTGCAGTTAAGTGCACTTGATGCCTATTAAAACGACAAATCCGTTTCCGTGTCGAGTTGCTCAACGCTCTGTGAAATGCGTTTCCGTTTAATGCATTAAATGGCCATCTCTAATATAAACAACCCTCTTTGAAGTTTTCCAATTGGAATTTGATCTCAATCAAATACCGTTGCGAACGAGGTATTCTAATCAGATTCGCAACTGCGAACACACAGAAACAGCTCCAAACGCTGCTTATCAGCCGATTTTGAAACACATGTATGTCGGCAATTAGTCAGTAAAGGCGTTCTTATCAACAGACAAGGCTCGGACCCACTGACCCCCCCTCCCCTACCCCTTTTCTCCAGCAGCAACAGCTGTGTCGGCTGCTCCAAAGTGCGTATTTCTTCTAGTTAGCCGTCGTAGCCAGCTTGCAATTAGCTTTTACAGCTGTATGGGGCTCTTCTGATAAAAACCTGTGATAAAACTAAATGCGCGTAGACTTTGCGCCCGAACGGGCGTTGGGCGCATTTATTGTCAGAGCAAATGTCATAAAAAGTTTATTTTGTAATTGAAAGTGAACCTTTGCCCAGCTACCAGACCACTACTCTCTCTCTCTCTCTCTCTCTCTCTCTCTCTCGCTCACTCCTTCGCTCTTCCTATTGGTTTGGTTTGCCCCGCTTTCCAACTAGCTGCCCTTGACCCTGTGCTGTTGCATGAAGCGTAAACTGAAAAGCCAGCAAACATTAAGCCACACAAAACAAAAAACAGCAATATAAACAACAATAATAATAAACAAAGCTAACTGAGTGACCACAGTGGCACAAATGCGTTGAATGAATATTGGCTAGGTAAACAAATTGCTCGAATACCAGTTTCTTTTTCAGTTTTTGTCTATTTATTTAAGCTATTTGCATATTCAGAATGCTTTGAGCGAATCATTCCTATTGTTTATTCATTAAATATCATTAATTATATATATATACATAAATATATATATTGCGCATTCTTTGATTTCTCTTTGAGCATTTCGTTTGCATGCTCAGCAACTGGGGCCCACTGTGCGCGCGGGCAAGGCCAGCTTGTTTATTGTTGTTGCTGTAACAGTTGTGGAGTTTTGTGCTGGCGCTTAATTGTATGTATGTATGTATGTCAACGATCGCCAGAGAGCACATGTATAAATGCTGTAAGCGCGCAGCACTCTTTGCACTCTCTCTTACGCTTCACACGCGTTACACTCTTTCTTCCTTCTCTTTCTCTCTCTATGTCTAAACGAGCAACTCAAACACTTGTTTGTGTGCTTGTTTGTATATATGTACGTTTGTATGCCAGAGCGTTTTTAGACGCCCGCGTTTTGCTGTGTCTTTGCCTCCAAACGGTTGACCTTGCGCTTGGCTAGCTGCCAGCTTTACTCTTCCACAAATGATGCAACAACAACAAAACAATAAATTAAATGATTTCGGTCTGTCAAAATAATAAACACGAGCTAAAATTACAAATGAACTCTAGAAAATGCGAGAGAAAAAACACGCTACCTGTGAAGCCCTTAAAGGGCATTTAACTAGTTGCGCAAATTAAGCTTAATTGACAAATGCAAAAATGAAAAACCAGAAAAAATAAATATTAAAACTAACGACAGCTAAGGGGCACCCCAAGCAATTACAGTTATAGCTAAGTTTGCGCAAACCGTATATAAACAAAATAGAACACGATTTGTGTGCGCTTGCGCAAAGTGGCGTGCTGCACCAGCGACTTGCGCAAGCGCTCGCTTGTGCTTGTGTTTTTGTTTGCGTGTTTGCTTCGCTCAGCTAAAGCGGCTGCAAAACGCGCGCGTTTCAAACGCGACTCTTAGCGCGTGTTCAAATGGAACTAAAAAAACACAAAAATGAGAAAACAAAATATGTTAGCCAAACACAAATACAAGCAACTATTTTTAGTTCACTGTGCTTGCCTAGCACAGATGTGTATGTGTGTGTGTGTGTGTGACTGTCTATGAGAACATGTCGCCTTTTAGCCCCATTTCCGGTGTTATATAACCAACCTGCGGGTGGAATTAACGCTTCAACTTTTTGCGTTTTGCTTTTTGCCATACATCAACTACAAGTCAGAGCCCGATTATTATTTGACCAACTAAGTAACCCCCACTATCAGCGCCACTCGTTCAAGTGCTTTCCTCGCATTCTCTAACACAGCGTTCCATCGTTTATCGCTTATCAGCACGATTTTATGTATATATACATATGTATGTGTGTGTAGAGAGTATATTAGTAATACCCGCTCATGCAGTGAAGCGAGCATATTGGTTGTGTCATGTTCTAGTGAAATTTGACATTTGGTATAGATATGTACTCACTCCTCTAGACAATGTCAAGCTACAAAAGCTGTATATATGATATCTTTAGGCCCCTTTTTTGAAATGGACATACAACTACTTAGAACTGTAGATTCCCTTCAAACTCATCTTATTCAAATACATCTAATAGATACTCTATATATATAAATATTTTCGTCTAGGCAATCCTATAACTATGATCGGAATAATCGTTAACTTCTCAAGTTGTAGCGCTAGATGCCTGAAAATTCTATAACTGACTCTTTGAACTGCTTTATTGATTGATCAACTAAGTTTAAGGCGTGGCACATTGAGTATAAACTGTTTCTATCTCAGATTTGTAGCCCGAGACACAAAAATTTGACAATTACCTAAGACTTCTTCTAAGAAATCGATCAATGTATATATATATGCACTATAGCTGCTGGCTACTCAATACTTGTCTTCTATTGTTGATCTATTTATATAACTATATATAAGTAAGGCTATTATCTTCTAGAGTTCCATTTAGAGCTACCAAATTTGAGTGTCAAGTGAATGCAGAGTTCCTCTGCAGAGCTATAAAAGAGTGATTCGAGTATTTTCAGACTGCGAGCGAGTATTGTGCAGTCGGCAGCACTCGCTTGTCTTGTTTTCTTAGATGTTTAAAAATAAAAACACGAATTATGCAAGCGATAGATAAAAGGCAAACAAAGCGACGAACGAACAGCGAATACAATGAGAAAGTAATACCCATAAGTAATACCCGCACACATCTATATATAGTACACCCCGTATATACGCTGTACCCATGCCCCACACATGTGCAACTGTCAATTATGTCTAAATTGAACTTTGACGTGGGCCAAATCGAAATTGCCCCGTGCCCGGTGCCGTGTGCCGTGTGTATAATTGATATCGTTCGCTCTAGGCCAGCTCGGACTAACTAACCCTAACACACAGCCCTCCCTGCCTGCCTGCTCTATAATAATAAAGATTATATAATTATGCAAATTGGCATTTGACCCATTCGATGGGAACGACGACTGCATTTACCTGACCCAAAGATCGAATCGGTCATACACTGAACTTTTTTCAGTCCTATCATTCCTATATGTAAATGTAGCTATATCTTCTATTGGTTTTTATTGCAAATCTCAACTGACTTATCGATATGTTATCGATATTGCAAATGTTTCTTTGCTTTTCTCTCACTTTCTATATATATTCCCTAGAATACCAGATGGAATACAAGATATTATAGCATATAACAAGGTACCCATGGAAAATATTAGTGCCGGGTATATTGGTCTTGTCAAATGTTTGTAACAGGCAGAAGAAGGCAGTATATAGTTTGCTGATCAGCAAGTCGCGTTGAATAGATATAGCCATAGACCGTCCACAAAGGCTAAGCCTAACCTTTTCCTTATTGTCGATAAAAATCGATAATTTGAATGATTTTTCTGAGCGCAGCTGAATGTTGTTGAAGCTGTAGAGTTTAAGTTTATTGTATGTTGGCCGCTGTTTCGAATGTTGGATACCTCACCTCCATAATTCCCGAGAACTCATTTCAAAAACTAGAGGCCTCTACGTCCAAATAGAAGAAAAGTTATGCCATAATTAGGTGCTCGAAGAATGATAGAAATAGCAGATCTGCGCAGTGTTCAGGGTATCTTCTAGTCTGGCAATGCCAACTAAAGCAATTTTATTTGTTTGTTGTGGTATTTCTCTCTCTCTCTCTCTCTCTCACTCTTTCGCTCTCTCTCTCTCTCTCTCTCTCCGTCTCTCTCTCTGTCTGTTTGTCATCTTCATTTCTGTCCCGTTCTCTATCTCTCGCTCTGCAACTTCTCTCTCTTTTACCTCTCTACATCTCCATCTCTCTCTCTCTCTTTCCACATCTGCTTCTCCCTCTCCCTCTCTCAACTCGCAATCTACATTGACTTGTCTTTCTCAAATTTCAGATACAAAGGACCAGCCGAAGGCGAGGAGAAGGACAAATTGGATGATCTGTTGAAGATGTCGCTGAAGCGCAAGGCGCAACTGCACGAAATAGAGCAATCGCTGCCGGCTCGATCCGGTCGCTACCTGCAGGTGAGCTGTTCACGCCGATTGACATTGCAATGACCAACCCCAACCCCCATCCATTGCAACCCTTGCAGATCATTCTAGGCGATGTGAACGTCTCGATTTTGAACAGAAACGACAAAGTTCGCTACAAAGATGACTATGAAAAGTTTAAGTTAATACTCAACGTAATTGGACTGATAATGGCATTTTTCAACTTGATATTCAACTACAGGTGAGTAGACACACACACACACACACCCACACACACACACACTGATACACACTGACATTTGCAGAGCTCTGGAACTGGCTTTCATCTTTCTGCTGGTCTGGTACTACTGCACCTTGACCATACGCGAGTCCATACTGAAGGTGAATGGATCCAGGATCAAGGGCTGGTGGCGCGCCCATCACTTCATCTCGACGGTGGCCGCCGGAGTGCTGCTGGTCTGGCCGCAGGGCGAGCATTGGCAACTCTTTCGTCTGCAGTTCATGTACTTTAATGTCTACATCAGTGAGTAAACCCGATATATATATATATATATATATATATATATATATATATATATATATATATATATATATATATATATATATATATATATATATATATTTGCCCGCAATTTGATTGGTTCCTTTGTGCGCAGGCATCGTCCAGTATTTGCAGTTCGGCTATCAGAAGGGTCTGCTGTATCGGCTGAAGGCGCTGGGCGAACGCCACAATATGGACATTACCATTGAGGGCTTCCATTCGTGGATGTGGCGCGGCCTGAGCTTCCTCTTGCCATTCCTGTTCATTGGGTACGCCTTTCAGGCGTACAACGCCTGGACGCTCTTCAAGCTGGCCTACTATCCTCCCGATGCCCCCTGGCACGTGTCCGTCATGTGCGGGCTCTTCCTGCTGCTCTTTGTGGGCAACATCACCACCACGCTCCTGGTGGTGCCCGAGAAGATACGCGAACGGGCCAAGGAGCGCTATCGCTTGCAGAGCATGGGCAAGTCCATGAAGCTGCGCAAGGAGATGAAGGTGAGTGTGGGGACGGGAGCTTAGTCCTAAGACAGATAATCGAATAATTTACCCGAATACCGACGATAGGATTTTGTTAGAAACCTATATTTAATTTATCGATGAACGATTAACCTTCGATAGGTTTACATGTGCTCCTTAGCAAACTATACCTATATTGAATTTATCGGTAAACGATTAATTTACTTAAAAACCTTCGATAGTATTTCATCTGTCTTTTATCTATCCTGCCGATATCCGATTAACTTATATATATAATCCTTTCATGGAGTTTAATTTTCTCCTTAAGAAAACGCCTCTTTGTGCACTTTATCTAAAAACGATTTATTTCGTTTCATTTGCCTTTACAGTTACCTATATTTAGTTTACCGATAAACGATTAATTTATGTAAAAATCACATTTACATTAAATGAACGTTTTTAGTTATTTACCGATATATTTGCATTTATCGATTACTTACATAGAAGCACATCCAGCCCTTTATACAATTTAATTATTCAAATTAAAGTTCTATAAATTTATCGATCAATTGTCGCAGCTCTTATTGAGCTCAATTGAAGATATAAGTAACTGTTGTAATGCTCTTGAACAGTTCAATTATAGCCAATTATAGCACGCTACGAGAGATAAAACATACATATAGACATATGTTAAGTGATTTCAAGTTGTTCTTTCCTATAATTGATCTATTTTCAAGAGCTCATCAAGAATATTCAAGAGCTTAAAAGTTATATGAGATTTGTAACTATCTTCAAAAATTTAATAATGTTTATGATTCTATATTAATAATTAATTAATTATTATTAGTATTGTGAGTGTATCAATACTTCACTTCAAACTCTATTACAAAACCAATAAGCTCTTTTGAAATTTGTCGCTCGAGCCTTAACACTTTAACTGTAATTATTTTGTTTTCCTCGTTCTCTATTATACCGTTACAGAATAGCGCCAGCGACTTGGACATTTCAATCAGCTCGCAGGCAGCGTCCGCAGCGTCAACGCCGACAGCTGCGCAGCTACCGACGACGACGACGTCAGCATCAGCAGAAACAGCGACGCTAACGGCAACGGCTTCACCCGCCGAGAAGAAGGCGAACTAAATCAGAACGGGCATTTGCGAGAGGTCTAGCGCGCTCAGTCATATTTTTATACATAATTTCCGACACCCACCCCCCGCTCCCACATTTTTTTCCTTTCTTAGTTTGCACACTAATTTATTGATTTTGCTTTAAGCTGAAGTTTTTGGCTCTCTTTATTATTCCCATTCGGCTTATTGCAATCATTGATTTTTTTCTGTACGTTCGTTCCGCTTTGAACGCCAACTTAACCAAGACATTCACTTATTGTGGAAGGAAAAACAACAAAAGGAAAACCAAAAAAAAAAAAAAACAACAAAAAAAAACAAAAAACTTAAGCAAAAAAAACTCAAACTAGAGTATCATACGCTGTATATGTATTTATACGAGCTATGTACAATTTTTTTTATGTATTCTTTAAGATAATTTTTTTTTATTTATTTTTTTTTTAACTCGGCTGCTTGTAAAGAAAAATTGAAGGAGAAACGAAGTGAAGTGAAATTGTAAAGTCCTGTGTGCAGGAGAAACGAATTGATATTGAATGAAAAAAAAAACTGCACCACAAAACAAAAATAAAGAAAAAAAAAACAAATTGCAAGAAAATATCAACAGTGTGTGTTCTGTCTTTGTATTCTGCTGGGATGTGTGTTGGACTAACTGTTTTGTGCCGAGTGTGTGTGTGCGTGTGCTTGTGTGTGGGAAAGTGTTGCTCTTTTTGTATGCGCTCGTTTGTGTGTGTGTGTGTGTGGCACAGTAATTAAATCGATGACACTGACCACAATTTATTGAATTGCGTGTTAAGCAGCGGCATTTAAAGTTGCTCATTATGGTTTTGGCCATGGGCAAAATGTCTGCAAATGGGAATATGCAAAAATGTTGATTGCTGCCTGGTTTAGTGGTTTATTTGATTGCGGCTAACGTGCCAGCTAGTATATATGTATGCATAAATACTTTAAAATGTGTACATAAATCTCTTACTGTGCTTTTTACAGTAATACAATTTTTCAAGTCGTGTTAAGTTATACATCTCACCCAAACGCAAATTGTGTGCGTCAGACAAGAACATTTAATCAGCAGCTCTATACTCAGCTCGCTATTTTTTCTATATGCAAAATTTTGCAATTGCTTGTCAAATAATACTTGTCTCCCTCACACATATACAAATACTGCTGTATACTGCTTATATATACATACATTTACATATACTGACGACCATTTTATTATTAGATCTCTTTGACACAAGCTCACTCACTCTCCTTATGCAGTTACCGTTAGACAATAGCTCTGTTTGGCTTAGCTTTCTTCTTGAGTGCAAGTGGTGTACGCTGCTTGTCTCGCTCACACTTAGAGAAATTCAAATGGTGAGCGAGAAGCGAAGGCAGAGTCTGTCTCGATCGCGCTGCATAAGGAAGACACGATTAAAATTTGCTTTATTATAATAAAGTAAATACTAATTGCAGCATTTTGTTGATTTAGCTAATTTGTTTTAAATTTAAAATGTCAGCGCCGACCTCGAACTCGAACTCGACCTCGGCTTTCCGTTTTTTTTCTGCGGCTTATCTCTTGTGCGGCCTGCGATTTGAGCTCCACTGTCTAGCGGCCAGACTGGGCGAATGCTTAGGCGGCGCATGCACTGCCTTGGACGAGTGGGTGGCTGGGATGGACGGGCGACTCTTGTTTTACTGATGGCCATTAATGCGGCTGTCGTCTGCCCGTTTGCAACAAAAGCCCTGCAATGCGGCAAAAGCGGCGGTTTTTGTGCACCACGTTGGGCGCCATTTGCCCGCGCCCGCCTCCATTGATGTGGGTTCGTTGAATAGGTGGGCGAGGGTGGGGGGTGGTGGGGACTTGGAGGGCAACCGCAACCGCAGCGCAGGCGGTCATTGAGGGTACATCCTGTGCCGTTCACTTGTCGCGCTCGTCCCAGCGTCCCAGCGTCCACATCGTCCACATCCATGTCCTGGCCATTTGCTTGTCGCGCTGCCGCAGCCTAATTTGGCGAGAGTTCATTAATTGCGTAAACGGCGCGCGCTTTTAATTATGTCGAACGTCGGCCCTGACGCGCCATTGCTCCCGGCAACGTGGACCGACGGTGGGCGCCAGGGGGAGGTGGATGGCGGCGCTTCTGGTCACAGACCGGGCGTATTTTGTGCATTTGTGGCATTGTTTGCATTGTTGTGCAGCAGCCAGTTGCTCACTGCCGCATTTTGGTTGCCTGTTTTTCTGCGCCACCAACGGAATTTACGACTTTTGGTTGATGCAGCCGCAGCGCCCATCAGCGTAACGAAAGGAGTGTGTGTGCGTGTGTGTGTGTGTGTGTGTGTGTGTGTGTGTATGCTAAGTGGGCGGCTTTTGGCCGAGCCGTGCGATTATCATTTATTGCAACCGCATACGGGAAATGTCATTGGCATTGTGAAGCGCGTAATTCGTTAATTTGATAAGCATACGCCATGTTGAACAGCCGATTGAAAAGCCCACTGGCTATTTGAGCTGGCAACAGGAATTGGCATTAAGGCAACAGCCAACAGCCAACGGCTAACAGCTAACAGCGAATTAATGCCAATGGCTCTGTTTTCAGCCAGTTCAAGTGCACGGGCAGCTCGACAAGTTCCGGCAACTATCAAAGCCATTCAAAGCTCTTCACGCGTCGCGTCTATTTACAGAGTCCGAATGTGCCGGATGAAGAGCCATTGGCTAACCTCAGCTGCGTCTGCAGGGTATTATGTACTCTAGACTGAGTACGACAGATATATATATATATATATATATCTGTCTCCATATGTTTGTTAGATTATTACCTGAGGCACCTCTCGTGCTCACTGGTGCGAGCTGTTCTTGTTGTTGCTGTTTAATAATTCAAATTTAATTTATTCATGCGCGAAAAATAGCACTTAATCAGCTTTTGATTTATTTAATACCCTGCAAAATGAGGTATGGAAAGCATAGCTGTGTGGCTTGACTTAAACACTAAATTGTGAAGGCTTGAAATCGATATTAATCGATAAGTGAGATGTGAAGGGCGGCAGCAAGGAAATCGATAGACATAGATATATCGATATCGACTAGTTTATGAGTCTTTGCAATTCTTTCTGCTTTTCTTTTTACCTATCTGTCTCCTCTTTTTTGTCCTCTCTCTAATTTCTTTGTATTTTCTCTCCATCTGTTTTTATATATTTCTCTTTCTCGTTTCGCCCCACTCTCTTGCTACCTCTCTCTCTCTCTCTCTCTCTCTCTGGCAAACAGGCTCCCCCAGCCCCATATACCATTTTGCATCGCATCGCACTTAATACAGGGTATTAACATGTGCTCTTCAGCTTAAACAAGCTGCTCAAAAATGATTAATAATCGTCTGGAATTAAACAGCAAAAGGAGCAGAGCATAAAAATTTGAAACTTGTAATCGAATTACGACAGGCAAATGGAGCAACAATTAAAACTGATAACAAATGAATGCAAACATCGAGTTGACCAACAACAGGAGGCTGGGAAAAGGGCCCAAAGCCGCTTCAAAGTTTATAATGAAAATGAATTTAGGGTCAGTTTGTTGCTGACTGGATGGATGCAATGCGAAAGAGGAGGCGGAGGCCAAAAAAGTCATCAAAGAAATTCAATTTGATAAAGAATCAATGGCCAAAGAATGAGTTTTCTCTGCCTCCGCCACCCGCCCAAAACTTTGCCCGACAAAATATAACAAAAATGAAAAAGAAAGAGGGAAAAAAAAACGTTAGCAAATTAAATCGAGCAATCAAATGATCATAATAGGTTAATCAAGAACAGGAGCTGGGCGTCCTTAGGGCCTTCGGGCTGGACTGCTCTGCTCCGGACTGGTCTGGTCTGGTCTGGTCTGGTTGGCTGCCTCTGCGTTCGCCTGCTTTGGTAATTTGTCTGCTGCTCGTGCTGTACAATAGACAAATTGAAATCGCAAAATAGAAAAATGGCAGTCACACACACACTCACACACACACACACAGTGGCATGCAGGTTGACATACAAGCAAATAAATAAGTGCACTCAAGTATGTAATATGGCCAACAGGCAGCGCACCCTGGTCAGACATAGATAGACTTTGTCTGGCTGGCGGTAAATGCTCTAGTTTCCACTTCCGCATCCACATCCACATCCGCATCCGCACTCGCGCCGGCCCCAAAGTCAGCAGCGACAATCGTGCGGCAAATGTAGCGGAAAATCGGCAACATCGTCGCAGTTAGCCCACAAAATTGTTAGTTTCGCCGCTGTCTCGACTTTGGCTACAATAATCAGTTGCCAAAAAGTCGCCTCAATAGCCGCAGCAGCAGCCGCAGCAGCAGCATCAGCTCTAGTTCCAACTCCGCAGCTGATTTATGGTCGCCAAACGAGTTTGCCCCAAAACCTTTTACATTTACTCAATTGCAGCTTTAACGATCCAAATTATGTACATATATATTTCGTCTATATTTCGTCTATATATCGTCTTTATATCGTATATATATCGTTCATATTTCGTCTATGTATGGTCTTTATTCCGTCTATTCATCGTCTGTATAGAGTCTATCGTCTATTATCTATCGTCTATTATCTATCGTCTATCGTCTATCGTCTATTATCTATCGTCTATCGTCTATCGTCTATCGTCTTTTGTTTCTCGTCTATCGTCTATCCTCTATTGTCTATCGTCTATCGTCTATCGTCTATCGTCTATCGTCTATCGTCTATCGTCTATCGTCTATCGTCTATTGTCTATCGTCTATCGTCTATCGTCTATCGTCTATCGTCTATCGTCTATCGTCTATTGTCTATCGTCTATCGTCTATCGTCTATCGTCTTTTGTCTATCGTCTATCGTCTATCATCTATCATCTATCATCTATTGTCTATCGTCTATCATCTATCGTCTATCATCTATCGTCTATCGTCTGTCATCTGTCGTCTATCGTCTATCGTCTATCATCTATCGTATATCGTTTATCTTCTATCCTCTATCGTCTATCGATTATCATCTCCAAATTGCTGCAGAAATTATATGTAAATTAAATTCTTAAAATTTGTTATAACAAATGTATGAAGATTATTGTTAAAATGAATTTAAGCTTAGCTAGCATAAGCTTAAACAATTTTTTTATTTAATTGAAATATGGAAAAAATTGTTGTTTTATATTTATAGAAAATTTATAATTTTTGAAATTTAGAAGAAAAAAATTGTAACACAAATTAATTTTTAATAATGCTAAAAAAGTTTTTCTGCTTATTTTAAACAATTTTTTTTAAAACATAAAAATATAAAAAATATTTTTGTTTCTAAAAAATTCAACTTTTTTTGCTTTATTTAAAGCTGTAAAGTTTCTTTAGTATATTTATTGCAAAATATATTTTTTATAAATATTTTCTTTAACAATTTATTAATTCTTAAATTTCCATAAGGAAACTCGATCAGAGTGGAAATAAATAGCTGAGATTTAGGCTGTTTAATTTGGATATATGAAGGATATCGGTTCACAATCGCAACGGGAAAGCCCCACTGGGATGGGGCGCGGGGGAAAGCAGCGGGGGCCAGTTTGGAGTTTTGTTTGAGTTATGCGGCGCATTAGGAGGGCCGCGAGTGCGACGCACTCGCAAAACTTTAACACAAATTGAATTATGCAGTCGGCGAGCGGCTGTGGGCTGTGGGCTATGGGCTATGGGCGTGGCGGGCTGGGCGGCATTGCCATTAAGCGAGAGCGGATCGAGCCCGCAGACAGCGCAGCTGACTTTGGCAAATGTAACTGTAATTTATTGAAATTTGTTGGCGCCGCAGCAACGAGCGCAGACAGCAGCAGCAGCAGCAGCCGCAGCAGCAGCAGCAACTCGCCACAAAGCGGAGGCGACTCCAAAAAGCCATCCAAGCCCGGAAAAAAGTTTTGGTCACGTTTTTTGTCACGCCGTCGCCGTTGGTCGCCAAAAATTGCACCGGCGGTCAACAGTCAGACGCTTTCATAGTTTTCGCTCCCCTGCCCCGCCCCCTCCCCCAGCCGAGTGACCCAACGTAGGTGCGGGTGGCAGCGTCTGCCCAGTTTTTGCCTGTGTTCGCAATTTCGTTTCTTTCTTCTTCTTCTTCTGCCGCTGGTTTTTTGTGTGGCGCGTTTGCCGCACGCGCCATTCAGACAGCGCTTGTTGTTGCCATATTTCATACACTTACTTAGCAGCATTATGAATATTAAAAGAAAGAGCTTTTTCCAAGAGCATACTCAACGTACTTTCGGCCCAAATGATGTCCGGGTGTGTGTGTCTGCGCGTGTAAGACACGGGATTACTTCTCATATATATATAAATATATTTATATAATTAAAAATGAAAAGTATTTGGCTAGAGCTAAGAGTTAGAGTTGGAGCTTGCTCAAAGCCACTTTGGTTCAGCAAACAGTTTAGCATCGTTAGCTCTGCTTTAAGCCAGATATTTGAGTTAGAACAAGAAGTTCAAGTGACGGCAGTAGCAGCTAATTTACTTACTGTTTTAAATAGTAGTAATTCAAGTAAGAGTAAAAAAAAATATTTTATTAAAAATAAATACAAATAAAAAATTAAGCCAAACATTAGACAATAAAAAAAAACATAAATAAACATTAAAATAGATATAAAAAAATTAAATTACAAACATAAAAAATATTTAAATATAAAAAAAAATATTATAAAAATACAAAATTAAGCAAAACAAAAAAAAGTAAAGCCAAAAATAAAAGTAAGGTAAAATAAAACTAAAAATATTAAAAATAGATAATAATGTAAATAATTAATAGCTTGTATATCTTATATTTTTTATTTTATACTAATCATTATTTTTAATATTGTTTACAAATTTACAAAAAATAAAAAGACTAAAATTTAAATTTAAAAATGTGTCAATTTTAAAAAGCAAGAAAATTTTAAAATAAATAAATTGCTTTCTACTTTTTATAATAATTTATAATATAATTTTATATTTTACAATTATAAATTAAATACAATTAAAAATTAAATGAATTCAAGTGAAAATTTAAAAATGTTAGCCATAAACAAACAAAAATTAGTAAATAAATAAATTTACAAGTATAAAAACTAAATTTACAACAAAATAGAAAATTTTCTATTTTGTTTTAAAATTGGTTTTTATACTTGTAAATTTATTTATTTACTAATAAAATATTTAAAATAAAATATAAAAAAAAATTGATTTTGCTTATTAAACAAAAGCATGATCTTAATATCTACAATCATTGAAGTCAAGTAAAATAAATAGAAAAATAGAAAAAATAACAAATAATATTATATTAAAATTTTAAAAATAATTAATATTTAAAAACTATAAAAAAAAAATTATTTACAATAAAAACTACATTTTTATTATTAAAACAATAAGTTTTAAATAAAAAGTAAAAATACATAAAGAGTACAACTTATACAAAAAAATTACAAATTATATAGTAAAACATAAATTAAAATTAAAATTAAAAATGAAAAAAAAATATATTAAGATCAAATTTTTAAAAATTAAAATGTTGTTTTGTAATTTAAGCATATATGAAGAATACAACTTATAAAAAAATTTCAAAATATATAGTAAAACGTAAATTAAAATTAAAATTAAAAATTAAAAAAAATATATTAATAAAATAAAATTTCTTAAAAACAAAAGGTTATGTAAGATGCACAGCTAGAGATGATCAGACTGAACTATAGCAAGAAAATTAGGTTTCTATACAAATTGTATAATATGTATATATGTGTATATATATGTATATATATATATTTATATATATATTTATATATATATATATATATATATATATATATATATATATATATATATATATATATATATATATATATATATATATATAAACGACTCCCAAGCTCAGCACTGCAGCAACTAAAGATTTGCTTAGTCGTCTACAAATGCTTTGCTTTAGATAGATGAGAGTCAGTGAGAGTCTACGCCAAGTCGATGGTAAGTAAGGGTATATGCTAAGTCAGCTATTGGCTGTCTGCGGTTGCGTTAAAACCTTGTTCGCATTACAGATGGCTCTTGCTGCTGGTTGCTGTTCATTTAATTGCTGGGCCAACGCCCCTGCATATCGGAGCCACGTCGCCAAAAAAAAAAAAATGAAAAAGAAAACAAAAAAAAATTTGTTGCTGCAGCAGCAGCAGCGGCAGCCGCCGTGGTTGCAAGCGCAAAAGTTTTAAGTGCCCCACTTGGGCAGTGGCGCTGTGTTTTCGGGTAACCCACAGCGCCTGCTGCCGCCGTCCACATTCTCGCTTGTCTTGCATACGCTGCGCTTTTCTATTAAGCAACCCGGGCTCGTCTCATTTGTTGGCTATTTGTCCGGGGCAGCCTACGCTGTCCCGGTCTGACGTCGTAAAAATGCCAATGAGCCGACCTGAGCGCCCCGCATTAAAACTTTTCTCATTTATCAGACGCCGTTGGGGCGTCGCCTACCCTTAACCATGCCCCCCCCCCTCCCCCATTCCCCTTTCATGCCCATGACGGCCGACAGGTAAATTGATTGTCGCCGCCAACGAACTTCGATGGCTGTTGGTCACCTTCGCTGTTGGCCGCGCTCCCAGACCGCCCGCTGTTTAATTGCTGTAGTCGCTGGCAGGACCAGGGCCCCCGAGCAACGCGTCAATTTTAAAATCGACAACAATGCCCAGCACAACTTTTGGCCCGGAGAGGCAGGCGCAGCAGCAGCCGGAGCAGCTGAAGTTGTACCTGGTTAATGGCCAGACAAACGAGCAGCCGGACAAGTGGCTAATGAGCAGCCAGCGGCTTGAAAAACGGCTCCATTTAAGACAACGGCCAGCTGGGCACATGAAACGGGCAAAGCGAGCAAGCTGGCCTATCGATAATTAGCAAAACATATCGATAATTGCGCGTGGAACCTAATCAATCAAATGTGACTAGAGAACTAAGCAGTTAAATGACACAGATAGTAGAGTAGATATCAAAATCAAGACATGTATGGGGAATACGAAATGCTAGCGAGCTGGCCTATCGATAATTAGCAAAACATATCGAAAACTGGGCGCTAAGCTCAGTCAATCAAATGTGGCAAGAGAGCTGTGCTAGAATAGAACAGTTAAATGAGAGAGATAGTAGAGTAGATATAGCAGATTTAGTAGTTCGATGTCAAGATCAGGATCTTGATTGGGTAGATCAAAAGTAAGTCCCTCTATGAGCTATAGATGAGAGCTAACTTGACTTGCCTAGACTTGGCAGACAAAGTACTCAACTGTAGTTATTATACAGTGAGTACATATCAGCTATATCTAACAGCTAACGATATCAAATTATCGATTCTTATCGATAATAAGGAAATGAGAAATTTAAAGAGTCTCACTTTTGTGGAGGGAAAAACGTATAGAAGGAAGGATGGACAGGCGGCTGGACTGAGGGATGGACGGAGAGCTACTCAGATGGTAAGACGGCTGGCCGCTTGGATTGAGGGGTGGACGGACGAATGGACGGTCAGAAGGACTGACGGACGGATGGATGAACGGACGGACGGATGGATGGACAGACGGTTAGATTGAGGGATGAACGGGCGGGAGAGATACTCAGACGGTCGTACGGATCATCGCATGGATTGAGGTGTGAACGCTAGGATAAACAGACGAACGGACAAACAGAAGGACATAAACGTGTTAGACCTGACAGATGAACGGATGCACGGAGAGAGACACTCAGACGGACAGTCGTACATATCGTTATCGACTCAGTTCGTCGGCTTCATCAAGTATACGTATACGTTATGTTCTCTGGCAAGCCGCCTGCAGCCTGTCACATACACGTGTGCAGAGCCAATATGCCCTGCAGTTCCATTTTCAATGGGCATAATTGATTTTCCTTTTGACAACAAATTCGGTTTGTTTGAATTTTTCATGAATTTCAACTGCTTAAATCGTTCGCTCCCTTCGCCTGGCATTTGTTTACAATTAACCGTAAAGGAAGCGAGGCTGGGCTTGGGCGCTGCCCACAATTCGCTTAATGAATTCGCGCATTAACAACGCTTGCCACGTTGCCGCGTCGCTGCGTGGCGGCGTCTCTTTGCTGCGATTCCTTGTTCGACGCATTTGCCGCGCTAATGGCAAAAACAATAAATTTTCTGCCAACGCACACACACATACATACATACACAGAGAGAGATACATATACATGCATATATACGCCTCGCAGCTGATGCATCCTTACCAATGCCGTTGATATCCTTTTGATCCCTTTTTTGTAAATGACTTTCAGCATTTAAAATGCGGCAAAATGAATTGGCGGCAATTCCCTGAACAACGTGCGCCTGCGGCCAGGATCGACAGCGCCAGGATCGGGCAACGGGCAGCGGGCAGCGGGCAGCGGGCAGCGGGTAACGGGTCAGAGCGCTTTAGTTTAATTAACAACAGCAACAGCAGCAGCAGCAGCAGAGAAAAAAACACAGAAGATGCCTAGCGAAAATAATAAATAATAATAACAGTTAATGCGATGCGCCAAGTGTTGATGGGCGTGGCACGCGCTCGACTCGTGCCACGCCTTGCTGCACATGTGTCAATTAATTATATGAGAAAGAGGCCAAACAAGTCTCACTGCGCCGCCAGCAGATACCCTAGAATGTGGCGCCAACAACTTGGCTAAGCGACAGCAGGCAACTGAGCTTTACGCGCCTTCTACTTGCCACAATTGCTGTTATGACTGGAGCTATGTTCCTCTCTCTCTCTTAATCTCACTCTTCCTCTCTCTCTTCAGGCTGCCTTTAGCTTACAGGGTATTTGGCAAGTCCACCCATTTTGTTGCTTTTAAGAAAAAACCCCACATCAAGCATGCAAAGTGATGCTGAGGCTTATAAACTACACTGAGTACCGGACACACACACACACACACACACACACACGCGCACACACTTTGATAATATCACGTTAATCATGTTGACGCGCGCCTCAGACGCAGCTGGCCCGGACTTCAATGTAAACAACAACAAGGACTACAAAAGGCGAAAGTTCGCGAAGGCCGCCTTGAGATATTCCCACAATTAATTTAATGCTCGGCGCTTTTTTGGGGCGCCACCGAGCTGCATGTGTGCGTCGGGCTTTGCCATTAAACGTTAAATAAAATGTGCTTGAAAAAATGTTTAAAATTAAGCTCAAATTCAATGCCAAAAGTCGAGCATTGTCGAAATCTAAGCAAAGTCAGTTAGGCACAGACTTTTGGCTAAGTGTAGCTGGCTAGCGGCTATACGCAGTGTGTTATCGATAACAATCGATCATTTGATACAGCAGTATTTAAAAATATTAATAATATTAATAATAAAAATAATAATAATATTAAATAATAAAAATAATAATAATATTAAATAATAAAAATAATAATAATATTAAATAATAATAATAATAATAAAAATATTAAATAATAAAAATAATAATAATAATAAAAATTATATTAATATTAAGAAATAATAATAATAATAATAATAATAATAATAAAAATTATATTAATATTAAGAAATAATAATAATAATAATAATAATTATATATATAATAATAATAATAATAATAATTATATATATAATAATAATAATAATAATAATATTAATAATAATAATAATAATAATTCCATTGTTGGGTTGCTGAGTTGAATTCGGTATATATCGAATCCTTCCGCCCACAACTGCAGCAAAAAACCTTTTTCTAATGCTATAGACTTCTGCTTAAGCAAATACACGCAAGAGAAGCTAATTGCCTAGTACAGCAGTAAGCCGAGCTTCAGCTCATGTATGTGTATGTATATATATGCATGTGTATGTGTGTGCATGTATTGTTTGCTAAACATGCAGAAAAGAAGTGTGGAATGCTTGCAATGTCAGTTGTTCAGGTATCTGCTAGTCAGGCACTCTTAACTGACGAACTCTTAGTTGTTTTTGCTGAAGAATGAATATGTTGAGTCGACATGACGTGGAGCAGAATGAACTCTTATACGTTTAGATAGAACTCTGAGTTGGCTAAAGATTTGTCGACTTTCTTATAGAGCATATTTCAACCGAAGACAGCGTCAAGCCATCAAATTGTTAAGGAAAATGTAGCGAAATATCCAAGCACATGTAATTAAATGTGTCTATATATATAGTATATATATATATGTATATATCACTTTTATGCTCTTTGCATGGAAATAATAGAGTCCGTAACTGACTCTGAGCAGCAAATAAATCTCATATTTTAATCTGTGAACAATTTGCTGAAAGGCAAACAATTCTGCAAAGTTCTTTTGATGCTGCAATTTTCTTATGAGAGTGCACAGCAGAGTAGAGATACAAATACTCATATATATATATATATATATATATATATATATATAAATATATATATGTGTGTGTGTGTGTGTGTATATTGAAGTGGAATCATTTGGCTGCCCCTTCAGCTATGCAATGCAATGCGACATGTACATAAATAAGGCGGCCAGACGCCCGACAACAAAGCCAAAAAACATTTTTAAAAAAAAAAATCAAACCGGAGCAGGAGGCGTGGCAAAGGCAAAGATAGAAAAAGGCAAGCACATGGCCGAGATGCGAGGGCTGCCACAGTTCTTTGGGCTGCAGCTGGCAGGCGAATGGCATTTGATAGACAGGCAACAGCAGGCCACCTGCAAGCACCTACAGCCAGCTGTGCCGTCCAGCTGGGCAGACAATGCGGTAAAGGCGTGTGCCAGAGCAAGGACAAGGCACAAGCAAGAGAAACAAGTGAAGCGAATTGACAGCCAGTTCGACTAGCGAGCGGGTGTGCGAGGGCGCATACAAATGCTCTGTGCAATGCAAAGCTCAGTGGAAAAAGTAATTGGAATAATTAAGAGTGGGACTCAGAGTCATAAGCATTAAAAAAGAGACAAGTCAATCTCTGACTGTGAAAAGCCGCAAAGCATGAAAGCTCTAGTTAATGTGCTTTCATATGAAAGCTTTTATTTTGAGCTGGTGTTAGTAGAGACTTGAAATAATAAGCTCTAGTTTGCTTAGTAGAGAGTTTCATCATGTACGAGCTGTGTTCAAAAAGCTCGAATATTATGCTATAACTATTTTCTATCCTTCAATCTCCATCCCCATTTTACACTATAGATTTGTGCTCACATTTTTAACCTTCTAAAAAAGCTTCTTTAATGCATTTTGAATATAGAATGGCTGAACTTGCGAGCAGCATAAGGAAATTCAAAATTCTTTCTGAGCAGCCCTCGCAACCCTTATTAACTAAGCATTATATTAAAGCTAAGAGTTCACTTATAGCTGCATTAGCTCGTCTATGCTTTGCCAGACAGTTCAAGCTAAGTAAGCTTAGAGGCCGCTCGATAACTAATCGATAACTAATCACAATTCAGATAATAATTTTAGCTAAAATTATCTATGTTAACTTCAACTAGCTTTTGCTAGACTCTGTATTAGCATATAAAACATTGCAGCAGCTTTTCATGAAATTGTTTACATATATATGGTATAGTACATATAGCTAATATATAAATTTAAGTCCCGCAGAGTCCAACATGCATTTCATGCTTCACGCATATTTATGCATGCTCTAAAGTCTAGCTTTAAGCGCCAACACAGCTGCCGTTGCAGTTCGAGTTTACAATTAAATTTCGACTCTTTCAGCTTTTTTTCATCTTGCGTCTCTTAAGCCACGTTTGGTGGCTAAAAAAAAGCTGCAGCACTAATTGATTTTATAGCTGCATTCATTTGAATGCTTCATCCACGTGTTAACTTTTATATGGCTTCATATTTCAAATATGAAAATCTGATGTATATATATATATATATATATATATATGTGGATAAATATGTGCATATATGTATATTTTTTTTTTGGTAGCAGCTCTTGCATAGCTGCGCCTGTTCAAGTCCTTGTCCCTGTTGCCCGTTGCTCCAATGCGAGTCGCCTGCTCGCTTTTATTAGCCTTTGCCACAGATTTTCCCTCCCTCTCTCGCCCGTGCTCTGTCTCTCTTGCTGTCGCTGTGCATTGCTGCACCTTTATGTTGTTGTCATTTGTCGTGTTTGTTGTTGCTGCTGTTATTGTCATTGTGCTGGCTCACTGTTGTGCCTGCCCGCTTTTCTGTATCAAACAGCTTCACTAGTTTTTCTTTATCTCTCTTTCACACGTGTGTGTCTCTGTGTGTGTGTGTGTGTGTGTATCTGAAATATAAATATGTTCCACGGCTTTACGCCATTTTTATACACTCACCGCTTACCACAGTGCCCCAATACCGTCTTTGCCCCATTCAATGCCCGCCTGGGCAGCGACTTCCCTTTCAGATACCCTGTAAAAAGTGGGCAAATAGTAGACTGCTGCAATATGATTGAGTGTGCGATAAATATCGATAGGTATTACGATCGATAGCTTATTAATGAGGCATCTAAAGCATTTGCCATTGCCATGCATTCCATAAATAACGATAAGAATAGTTTACTATCGCTCTTCGATAAATATCGATAACTATTGATAAGAATCATTAAAGAGTGCTCAACGGTTTAGTATGTCTCGAGACATTTGAAATCTCACGAATTCCTGTTTTGCCACGTGTCCCTTATATGAAATCGATAAATATCGATAAGTACTACTATCGATAGCTAGTTAGTTTTCTATGCCTTGAGGCATTCAAAGCTTTAACAACTCAAGTTTTATCATGTCCCATATCGAAATCGATAAATATCGATACATATCGATGAGTACTACTATTGACAGCAATACCTTGAGACACTTAAAGCTTGTACAGCTTGCTATAGTAGCGTTAACCTATTTGTACAGGGTATTTGCTAGTCGCGCACTGTCACCTTTAATACTTTTACTTGTATTTTGATTTTTTTCTTGTTTTCTTTTTTGGCTTTGTCGCGTCGTATGTTTTCTATGTGTTTGTGTTATGCAGTTGACGTGTGCTTATTTTCTATTCCGCTCCATATGTCACGCCAGCTCTCAGTTCTTATTGCCGCCCGCACACACACACACACACACACACACACACATACACAGAGCGAAACTTATATAGACATATGCACAGAGCTGGCACTGCCTTGTAGCTTGCCGTTCGCTTTCGTTTATTTTCATTCGAATACCCTGTAAATTGAATATGCTCAATTTGTGATAGAGCATAATGTAATTTAAGCTGCTTTTGCCAGCGCCCACTAGTTGTGCATAGAAATAGTAGTAAAGCTGTATAAGTAGCGTCTGAACATGATGTTGCAGCAGGAGTCAAATTCATATATAATAGGTATATATTTGCGTGTATATAATTAGCTGTGGTAGCTGAGAGTGAGTAGAGCTACAGAGCGAGAGCAAAAAGCAACTCGAAATATGCGTTTTACAGGGTAACAGAGCTATGTGCTCGGTTGCTTGGTTGAGCTCTTTTTTTCGGCCGTGTGAATTTGCAGCATTGTTAGCGTGTCTGTGTGTGTGTGTGTGTGTGTGTGTGTGTGCTTGTGAAGTTTTGTTGTATAAATTGCGTTGGGAATAAGAATTGAGTTCTAAAGAGATTTAATGGCGTGCACCGTCTCGCATCCTTCTGGACTGTCTCTGCTCAGATCTCTGCCCCATTGTTGGCCAAAAAAAAGGCGAAGAAGAAGAAGAGATTTTAGCAGCAAGAACAACAACACACTATATATACATATTTATATGTGTGTGTGTGTCTGCATTTTCAGCTGCAATGCCAAAAATGGACTTTAAAGCATTTTGGCTTTGTCAATTTTGCATTTCCGTTCTGGCCAACAACTGAAGGGGTGGCTGCCCCTCGAGCACCGTTTTGTGTTATTAATGCAAACGGCATTTCACATAAGAATCTATTTCACTCTGCTCACTCTCTATCTCTCTCTCTCTCTCTCTCTCTCTCTCTCTCTCTCTCACTGTCTCTCGCCTGCTGCGTTGCGGAAGTGACAACTAGGCATAGCTTAATTTGGCCATTCCGTATGGACAATGGCTAGCAAATGTTTTGCGAGTTCAGGGATTTCCACAAAAATGATTGAAATCGTATAAATAAACAAAGCAACAAAGTCCAGCTGCAGCATAAATGAATTAAAGACCAAAAAACGAGAAAACACATCAAATATCAATAAAAAATTATGCTGATGAGGCGCAAAGTCAGTTAACGTTTTCAGTTTATTGATTGCGACGCTTTGATGGCACTGAGTGTTTGCATTTGTGGCTAATTGTCACAATTTGCGCATAGTAAAATTTAAACATGCAGGAAATAGATGTAAATGTAACACATAAAGCCTTTAGTCTAGTCTATTTGCCTGGCCGTCTGTCTGCATAATTTCTATAAAGCCTTTGAGCTAGCTGCAACAGGGGAGACTGCATGAATGATTGAATTGCTGCTGCTGCTTCAACTAGACATTGTGCACCAATCAATCAGTCAATCAATCGGTTAGTTTATTAGGCCATCAGTCAGTCGGTTAGTCGTTTATCTATCAGTGAGTCAACCAATCAATCAATCTGAACTCAATGACTCATGCTTGATGGGCTAACAATCAGTTAAGGCAGTCAGCTAAGCCGTCAACCAGTCCAATGTCAATGTATCAGTCATTTGATATGCCAGCAATTCAGTCAATCAGTCAGTCCCTCTGTTGAGCGTCAATCAAACACTATATCAGTCAGCTAATCTGTCTGAACTAGACTATCAGTCAACAGTCAATCACTTAATCAGTGAAGCTGTTAGTCAGTCAAAAAGTCCGTCAATCAGTCCATGACATTCAATCAACCTGTGTAATAAAGTGACCAATAAGTTAATAACTAGTCAATCAGTTAGTCAGCGAATCACTCGATTTATATATCAGTCAATCAGCTTATCAATCAGTCAGCTTGTCTTACTGTCAATCAAAGAGTTAGTCAACTAGACACTCACTTTGTCAACTAGTCGGTATCAATGTCAATCCATTAATCAATCAATCATCAATCTATTAGTTGATATATCAATCAATCAGTCAGTCAATCAGATTGTCAATCACTCAGTCAATCAGTCTCTAGCTATGACTTCTAAGAATTTAAGACAAATATAGCTCTCAACTCTCCAGAGTTATCTTCCTGTAAACAGTTCATCTTCTCCCACTGATAAGTAGCATTGATAGAGAACTTCATAGCAGTAGAGGGACGATATCAGCTTTAATAGAAAAACTGCAGTTAAAGTGCATTAACACAATGAGACGAATGGGCGATGGCAATTGATGCAGTTGCAGCGTGGCTGCGCCACTGCAACAATTACCCATACAGATAGAGCACACACACACAGAGATATAGATATAGATATACATATATATATATATATATATATATACATATATATGCATGTGTGTATTGGTCTGTGCTTATCATAGCAATGTATCTCATGGCAGCTGCAATCCGTTCAACGAACTCCTCACGAGGTCGCATCTCAGGCAACCGCCAACACACGTTGAAAGTAGGAGCATTGGCCGGGCGCCGCGTCGAGGGGTGGGGGTGGGGTGGCTTAGAGAGATAGGGTGCTGCCATAGCTGTGAATGCTGTTGGGTAATATGAAAATTGCACTGGCTGTTAACCCTATTTGCAGTTGCTTTTGTGCCATAAACCCAGTCAGTGCTGGGGCCCAGCCGCCCACTGAGCCCATAGCTGTTGTTATTCTTACTGCAGCTTGATGTTGTTGTTGTTGTTGTTGTTGTTGTTGTTGTTACTGTTGTTTATGTTGATTTCGTATCATCAGAGATTTTTAGCTTGTTGGCTGGCAGGCAGGCAGGCAGGCAGGCCTAGGCCATAAGGGTACTCTGGCAAACGCGTAGCATACTTTTCAGCGCTGCTGCGTTGCTGATTATGTGGCGCCCAGGGGCGGAGCCCAAAAGCATATGCAAGCCAAGCACAAAACACAAAAATATAGCCCAGATCCAACCAGATTCAGCCAGTCGCAGCCAGTCGCAACCAGACCTGGCCAGATAGCTGCTGCCGTTGGCCAGGGGTACGTTGACAGCGACTGCATCCATATGCGTGCGCTTAAGGCCAGGACAGTTGGGCGTGGGGTTAGCGATGTCGCGATGGGGCCTCAAGAACGCATTCGCCTCCGTTGGCAGTTTTTCAACGTGCTTGGGTTTTATATTTGGCCAGCGGCGTGTAAATCATTTTGTATGCATTAAATCGTCTTCCACGCAACAGCGAGACTCTTAGTGCTCTAGTCTAACAGCCAGGCCAGCCTAAGCCCCCGCCCCAGCTCAAGCCCAAGCCCAGGTCCTACATTCCCCTGCCATTTGCCGCTTTGCTTTCGGCTTTGTTTCTGCTGTTGTTGTTTGCGCAGTCGATGCCCTAACCAAGGCTATGACCGGCTTCTCTATTGGCTTGCCGGCCAGCCCCATACAACACGCTCCATGTGGCACGGCCACATAGTATGCTGCGCATTCACTGGAGACTCCGTAGTCTAAGCCATGCACAGAGTCGTAGACCCAATGGCGAGGGTATTTAAGTGACAGTCTGCGGCAGGGACTAGAGTTATTTTTCTGTTTTAAATATGATTCCAGCGTTGCCTTTGAGACGCTTTTGGGCGCTAAACACATGACTGGCCACGCCCACACAATTCCCAGCTACGCTTTACATTTAGTTGCACACGCGCACACACACACACACACACACAGACACGCACGCACACTTAGATGTAGAGCATACCTGTCTTATTTTGAAGCTCTCAGCTCGGCTCGTGCGCTAAAGTAATCAAATTGCTTTACCCAACTGAAATTAGACACGCATGTGTGGAGCTACAACAACAACAACAACAACATAATAGCAGAACAACAACAAAAAGTGAGTGCATAATGCAAAATGTCGCCTGGTAATTTCATTAACTGAAAGAACAAAACGTTACCTGAAGTAACATTAAGCATTTACTTGCCCACACACACCTGCCCCTCTCTGCCCCTCTCCACCACTACCCCTCTTCCACTCCCTCTCTCGCCTTTAGCTACGCTTTGAAAAGGCGTAAAAGCAAAGCAAAATCAGAGCAGCGAACAGCACGTAAAAGCAACGCTGACTGCAAAAGCAAAGTTTCGCAAAAGGTGGCAAATGCTACAGCGTGGGGCAGGCACTGTGCTGCACAGTGCAGTGCTTGTGGCAGCTGACTGAACGCTAGTTTTCGGTTACTTTTGCTTTCATGGCAAATAACATTAAAGCATTCAACGAATTGGCTCAAATTCAATTCAGCTTCAGCCAGGTCAAATTAGACGAGAGCCCCAGAGACAGCTCAGTGAAGGCTGCATAAAGTGCTCACTGGCAACTGGCAATGAAACTCGCGAATAAATTGCAGTTTCTTCAACTAGTCATTGTGCGTCAATCAGTCAGCTACTCTATCAGTCAGTTAGTTATGTAGTCGATCAATCAATTTGTTAGATAATCAGTCAGTCAGACTCGGCCAAGCTTTCAAGTTAGTCAATCAGTCAGTCAAACAGTCAATCAATTAGTCAGTCAATCAGTCATTCATTCAGCCATCAGTCAGGCAATCAGTCCGTCAATCAGGCAGTTTATTGGTCAGTCAATCAATCAATCAAACAATTTGGCAATCAGTCATTCATTAAGCTAGACTACTTACTAGTTGATCAATCACTCAGTCAATTACACAATCTATCAGTTAGTCAATCAATCAATCAGTCAGCTAAAGCATCAGCTAATCAGTCAACCAATCAGTCGGTCACAGAATCAATCAATCAATCAATCAGTCAACTATCACTTAGACTATCAGCCAGTTCAGTATAATGTCACTCAGTCAGTCAGTCCATCAATCAATCAATCGGTCATTCAACCATTCACTCAGCTAGAGCATCAGCTAGACAGCCAATCAATCAGTCAGTCAATCAATCAATCAGTCGACCATTCACTCGGCTACAGCATCATCTAGTCGATCAATCACATAATCAATCACTCAACCTTTCAGTCAGTCAATCAATCAGTGAGTCAATGAATCTATCACTTAGACTATCAGTCAGTTCAGTCTAATGTCACTCAATCAGTCAGTCCTTCAATCAATCATTCAATCAATCAATCAATCGATCGGTCATTCAACCATTCACTCTAGACAGCCAATCAATCAGTCAGTCAATCAATCAATCAGTCACTCAGCCTTCCAGACAGTCAATCAATCATTGAGTCATTCAATCAATCACTTAGACCATCCAATAGCCAGTATAATGTCAATCTTGCAGTCAGTCAGTCAACCAATCAAACAGTCAATCAACCATGACACATTATTCAAACATGCGAATGTATTCTTCTGCCTGCTCAAGCTAAATTTATAGTTCCAATTTAAAGATCTTTAAGGTGTATTAAGCTTAGTCTCTTGACCGAAAGTCTTGCTGTCAGCTTGAAAGTTTCGAAGTCATGAGGCAATCTGGCTGCGGCGGGCTCTATCAATATTTTGGCAAAGCATTGGCCGTTTGTCTGTCGAGCTGCTCGCTTTATTATCGCAGTCAACACGCGGATACCTTTTGGGCCCAAAGCCCTATGCGGTTTTCAGCTAACGCTCCTCTGGCTCTCTCCGCAGGGCACTTTAATAAAGACAAATGCCAAACTGTACCCAGCGACGACATTCGACCCGCCCGCCCAACCGCCCAACGCCCCCGGGCAGCTTTATTAATGTTTGCCCAAAAAATAAAAGTTAAAAAAAAAAAAACGAGAAAAAAAGGGAAAAAACCAACTCAAACATTGGCGGCTGCCAGCTTTTTTTTATTTTATTTATTTTTTTTGATTTTTCTGTGTGTGTCAACTGCTGGCTAATTTGTCTCCAAGGAAATCAGCTGTGGGCTACTGGAAAAGCCAACAGCAAAAACAAAAAAAAAAAAAAAAAACATTTTATTATGTTTGTTTTGAATATGTTTCCATGTACCGCAACTTGGGCAACGGGCAGCTGAGGTAAGCTCTGGCACTGACAATTAAAATGGCCGCCCAGTGGCCAATGCGACAAATATTAAAAATTCAACTTCAAAATATCCAAAGGTGGCTTCGGACGGTGTGTGCGTGCGGGTGTGCGGGTGTGCGGGTGTTGGTCGACTCAAATAAGTTTAGACCAAAGTCCCACAAGTGCCCACTGGGCAGGCCACATCGACCTCTAACTAGGCTAACTTTCAATTAACCATGGCTAGAAAGTAATAAAACTTGAAAAGTACTGCATATGACAGTGAATATGCCTGTGTATGTAGAGTGTGTGTGCTTTCTATTCTACTGCCAAGCACGCACTCAAAGTTCACTTTTAATATCACCCTTCTTTGCGATTCTCATTAATTTATTTCTTTAATTCTCATTTTTTCACATGCTCCCTCTCTGTCGGTCGTTCTCTCTTTTTGTTATTCTTTTTGCTTTCCTTTCACCTGTTCCTCTTTTACCATTCTGCTGCCTACTTTTCTCTTTCGCACAGTTTGCTTGACCTTTTGACGCCTTTCCTTGCGATTCTCACAATCTTTAATAAGGTGGGATTTCTCTCATTTCTCTCTCTCTCTCTTTGTCTTTGCTTATCTCTATTTATCTATGTCTATCTACCACTCTATCTGTCTATGTATGTCTTCCCCTCTCTCTCTCTCTCTGTGCTCTCTTTTTCTCACTCACTCTCTCTCTCTCTCCCTCTCTGTATTTCTCTCTATGCCTCACTCTTTCTCTCTTTTTGTTAATATTTTCTCTCTCTTCCTTTTTCTCTCTGCCTCTGTCTTTCTCTCTCACTATTTCTATGCCTCTGTTTCTCTCTCTGTCTCTCTCTCTCTCTCTCTCTCTCTCTCTCTCTCTCTCTCTCTGCCTCTGTCTTTCTCTCTCTCTCTCTCTTCCCTCTCTCTCTCTCTCTCTCTCTCTCTCTCTCTCTCTCTCTTCCTCTCTCTCTCTCTCTCTCTTCCTCTCTCTCTCTCTCTCTCTCTCTCTCTCTCTCTCTCTCTCTCTCTCTTCCTCTCTCTCTCTCTCTCTCTCTCTCTTCCTCTCTCTCTCTCTCTCTCTCTCTCTCTGTCTTCTTCTCTCTTCCTCTCTCTCTCTCTCTTCCTCTCTCTCTCTCTTCCTCTCTCTCTCTCTCTCTTCCTCTCTCTCTCTCTCTCTCTCTCTGTCTCTGTCTTCTTCTCTCTTCCTCTCTCTCTCTCTTCCTCTCTCTCTCTCTCTCTCTCTCTCTCTCTTCCTCTCTCTCTTGCTTGTTCTCTTTATATGCCATAAGTGTGCATGTACATCTAAATATACATATATATAATACTATCTATATTATTTATATATTTATTATTATAAATTATATTATATTTATTATATTTATATTATATTTATTATATTTATATTTATTAAATTCATGTTGTTGCTGCTGCTTTGATTATTTCCCCAATGTTCATAGAAATTAAACAGTTTGAAAACTGAATATGATGCTGTATTTTTCTGTATGTGGATGCTCTAGTGTGTGCGTGTGTGTGCGTGTGTGTGTGCGTGTGTGTCCAAGTTGATATGCATATTTGAAACATAAACTCGTTTCACTTTGTGCGCATATTGCTTCGGGAAGAGCTTTAGTTTTTAAAGTTCTCAGTTGGTCTTTCTGTTGTTGTTGCTTGCTGTTTGTGGCTTGTTGCTTGTTGCTTGTTAAGTAGTCTTAGCTTGAGTGAAAAACATTACTGGATGGGAATTACTGGGCAACAGAGAGTACCGCCTTAATTCCACATTGAAAAAAAAAAACAGTTGATTCATTCAGAGAACATATATATATATATATATATATATATATATATATATATATATATATATATATATATATATATATATATATATATATATATATATATATATATATATATATATATATATATATATATATATATATATATACTTATATATATATACATATATATATCAACATATATAATAAACTCCGATTTTTTCATCGAATCGAGAACGTGAAATGCTTGTTTTTACTTTAAGAACTTTGCATTTTGAATAGCTCAAAATGAATTAAAATTCGCCCTTTTTTTGCACTATGTTTAAAGATAAAGCTGGATGCGAAACAGACGCTTGGCAATATATAAAGTCTGTGCTTGCCTGCCTGGAGAGTTCCATGCTTAGTAGTGGCTATCTCTTTGCAGACCAACGACAGATGGACATGACCACAACGACTCAGCACGTCGTGCCGCACCGGAATATTTCGCCTCCTGCTGCCTGTCGCTGACTGCGCATTTCCAGGTCTAGTCATATACATAGAGCTAAGACAGCCAAAGGTGTTACACATAGTTCAAATTGTGAATACCTGGCTTGGACTCAATTCGCCTTTGTTAGTTTTGTAATATTTAAGGCATTATATAACGCATACGCCTAGTTGGCACTCGCTAGCTGCCAGCACAAGCTTTGCATATGCAGCCAGCTTAAGTAAACACATGTGTGTGTGTGTGTGTGTGTGTGTGTATGTGTGTGGCTGTCTGTTGCCCCAAATGTGGCGTGTTGAGTGCCTAATAAAATCATAAAATAGCAGGTGTTTAGCGCTCCACAAAACGCCCAAAAGAACACAAGCACTCAAGCACACACATAGAGAGAGAAAGATAAAGAGTGAGAGAGACAGAGAGAGAGAGAGAGAGAGAGAGAGAAAGTTATGTCCGCCCAGCGTCAAATTTTGATATTATTAATAACCCTTTTTCTAAATGAAATTTTGTGGCAAACATTTCGCTTGTCATTTTGCCAGGAAACGAATGACACAAGTACATCACAGGCCGTCGTCCTGGCCAACTTATTGTTGTTAGTTAGTTGCCAAGGACTAACAAGCACAGCGACACCTACACCTATGCCAAAGTAGCCAAACCCACCCATCACCTGCCCACCTGCCCACCTGCCCACCTGCCCACCTGCCCGTCTGCTTGCTCTCCACGGACGCTCCGCTTTGACAGCGCCGTTTTGGTGCTTTGATTCGCTGCCCCAAAATATGGCCGCCTATGAAAAATTATACATGTGTGTGTGTGTGTTGGTGTGTGGGCGGATGTGTGTGTCTGTGGCATGTCATACATTTTTCGTTCGTTTGTTAATTGAAAAATGTTGGCTACATGAAGAGCCTCTGCCGCTGCACAGTGGAGCATTAGCTTGAAACTTGGCTAACAAAAGCCGAAATTAAACTAAATTAGCTAATAATTATGCTTAAATTATGTATAAATATATATATATATATATATATATATATATATATATATATATATATATATAATATATATAAAGAGGCGCGCACATTAAGCTCGCTGCCAGTTGATGCCACTGTGCAGCACTGCAGCTCGCTGGGCATACACCATCAAAATCTTGTCAAAGTCATACAGACACACACACACACACTCTCTTAGACACCCACACACACACAGAGGCATTGTGGCAGCAGCAGTGGCTCAACGACTGCCATTTGTTTGGCAGTCATGTCTTGTAAATTATAATTTATAGCTTGTCGCCGCTCCCTGCTGTTGAAGTTGAAGCTTTCGCCGACTAAATTCTGGCAGCTTTAACGATGTAGCACTGTACAGGTTAATTCGTCAAGCGTGGTTAAGCCATCAGCGTGCTAAAACTAAGTTAACTTAGAGCAAATTTACAAGTAATTTGGATGGCAACAAGCTGAACAGCGCCTTTCTAGGCGATTCTCAAGTGGTAATTGAGAACTGCAAGGAGTGAGGTAGGAAATGTGACAAGAAATTAAAAATTAACATTTTACTGTAGCAATGGAATCAACAAGAGAGAAGCTGCCAAACGCCTCTCTATGCGCTTCTCAGACAATGAAAACGAGAGCGGCAATTAGAGACTGCAGAGTGAAGTATGAAATATAAATGGAAACGAGAAACAACTTTCTAAGCAACTAACATCGAAAAGGCGAAACTGACAAGCGCCTTTCTACGCAATTCTCAACTGTTGAATAGCAGCTGCAGAGAGCGTAAAAGTGGAATATCAAATATGTAAGAAGAAGAAAAACTTATTCATCTTATTAATAGATGTATATTTAAAAAATTGAGATCGAGAGACAGCAAAAGCAATCGCCTTTCTATGCGCTTCTCAAGCAATAATAATAAGAACAACTCGAAGAGAGCAAAAAAAGAAGTGTAAAAGTAGGAGAGAGAAACTTATTTGTAAGCAAGTTAGATCGAAAAGGGAGAAACTAACAAATGCCTTTCTATGTGGTTCTCAGGCAATGAAGAAGAAGAGCAGAGCAAGTAAGCACAAAGTGTGATGTGAACACATAAATAAGCTGCTTATATGATTATTAGAATTTAATATATATTTCTCAACGATGGAGATCGCAAGAAAAGAAGCTGACAAATGCCTTTCTATGCGATTCTCAAACGATAAAAATGCAGAGACTCAAAATGCAAAAGTGAAATGAAAGGAACAAGAAAAAGAGGCTTATCTAATACAATGACATCAAAAAGTGAGAAACTAACAAACGCCTTTCCATGTGATTCTCAAATGATGAAGATAGAAAGAAAGCAAAAAAAAAGGAAATATGAAAAGTGAAGAAAAAATGTTTTGTCTAAAGAAATGACATCAAAATAAGAGAAACTAATAAACGCCTTTCCATGCGATTCTACAACTTTATACAAGAAAAGCTCTTGGCTTTAAATGCATATTAAAAACAAAATTTACTTTGCATTTCGGATGAAAATTATATAAAATTTGTAGCCAAATTATTCGTGCAGTGTCTTAAGCTTGTGCATTTTTTCATGTTGCTCCTGTTAATGTACTTTTATGAGCCGGAAATTGAAAAAATAGACAGAGAAAAACAAAGACAGGGACAAGGAGAGGGGGGTGGGTGTGGGGGCAGGCGGCTTATGCACACACACACACACACATAGATAAGACGTGCATTGCAGCAGGCAGCTTAATTAATTAGAAATATGCAGCAGAGCAAATTGGCTTGGATAATCCAGACAGGACAGGCAGCTGAGTGGCAGACGGAGGCAGCAGTCAGGCAGAGCTGGCCGAAGCCGCAGCAGCAGCAGCAGCAACACAAATATCCGGCACTTTTTTTCTTCTTCCTCAAATTGCAGCTGCATGTCACTTATATCTCTTGCAGCAGCTGAGCAGGGCGGAGCTAAAGGAGTAGGCGTGGCGCTTTGAGCAGATTGAGCGACGGACTTGTGTGTGTGTGTGTGTGGCCTAGCAATTAATTAGCAACGGAAATTGCGCTAATAAACTAACAAATTTACGAGCTGCATTCACGCCAAGCCAGCTCGGCAGCTGGCCAGTTAGCCACGCCCACCGCGCTGCCGACAAACGGAAACGCTGAAGTGGCCATCATTAAGAGGCAAAGCAAATGGCTGCAAAAGACAACAACAACAACAACAAAATAGAGAAAATATATAAAATAAAAGGCAGCAGCGAGAGCAGCTGAAAATGTCCACAGCCAGAAAGAGACAGAGAGAGAGCGAGAGAGAGAGAGAGCTGCAGCGCGACAAAGCGTTGTTGCGGCTGCTGCTCAAAAGCGGAAATCAAATAATTTAAATCGCATTTCCGTTTGGCCGCAAACAAACGGCAAAGCTGATAAAAACTAAAATGAAAACACACGACGCTGTGTGTGTGTGTGTGTGTGTGTGTGCGTGTGTGTGTCAGTTAACAGCGTGAGCAAAAAGCCAAAACACTGCGCGCATTTCCTTTGAACAAAACTGGCTGCCAGTCAGCGAAACATCCGCTAGCCAAAAAGGTGCAGCATCTCTCTCTCTCTCACTCACTCTCTCTCTCTCTCCCTCTCCCTCTGTAGTTGCACATTTGTGAGCTGTCAGTCTGGTTATGGTCATGTGTGTGTGTATGTGTGTGCCCAAAGCTAACTAACTGCGCTGACAGCTGCAGGTCTTTCAGCTCGAGCGTGGCCAAATCGCAGCGTTGACTTTAAACGGACAGCAACGAAAAACCAAAGGTGACTTAAACACACACCTGCACACACCTGCACACACACGGCAGTAAAACTTCTGTGCACTCATCACGCTCAGAGCTCAGCTTAGACAAATACGAAACCAATTTGATTTGATCGCACTTGTTAGCCACGAAATGAGGAATTTGCTCGAATTTTGCATACTTCAAATAGTTTTGGCAACCGCAAGCTAAAAGCTTTGCCCATATTCGTTTGTGGCGGCAGCTGCCGCATGTCAGCCGCCCAGGCCGGACGAGTCTGTTGACAGCATCGACCAAGCTAGAAGGACATCACCACTTGACCAATATGTGAAAATATATGAAAATTCATGGAAAGCAAATCAGATGTAGCTTGGGCAACAACTTGCCTGAAGAGTGCACGATAGCAGGCAGAAGTCGGGTATGCTCGACGTGCAAATACCCGGGTTACTGTTGGGAGATGCACTTTTAGGCATGCTACGTCTGCTTTGCCACATGCAGAGCAAAGGACACACACACACACAAACACAAACATCATTTGCTTTGCTGGCTTACAAAATCTCTAGAGTCTGGAGTTAAGTAAAGTCTGTCAAGCCACAGTTACTAAGGGTTTTATGGAACTTGGAATACAAGCTTAGAACTAAAATATATCCAAAAATTTGGCTACTTCATTCACTCACTTGCAAATCGAGAAAAACTGTTTAATAATAACAGTTAACATAATTGGACTAAAAATTGAATTATGCCTGGCAAAGCTTCGATTCGCCGACAGCGAATCGAAAAGCTTTTGGCAGCGGACTATTATCGAAACAGTGTAGCGCATTCAATAGCCACACACACACACACACAGCACATCCCAACCCCACCCACATGCCCCTGGCCCCGAAGTGCTTGCGCTTAAGCCATGGCTAACAGACATTACCGCAAGCCCCGCTCGCTCGCTCGCTCGCTCGCTCTGCGAAATGCAACTACATTTTTCATGCAATCACTGAGCGGGTCGCCGGATAGCAAACCAGGCTAAGCCAGGACGTTCGCTCACTAACCAAGACACGACCGACCCCTAACACAGCTGCCACGCCCACACAGCCCACATATGTATATATATATTGCGCCCAAACTCTGCTGCTCATCTGCATGCACAAATGCAATTTCACTTGTATACATGCTTACATAGTTGTGTGTGTGTTGATGTGTGTTGGTGTGTGTGTGTGTTGTGTATGAGTTGATGCTGCTGTTATTTCGCAGCGGAATTTCATTTATTCGTTTTTGGGTTTTTCGTCAGCCCCTGTGGGCTGTGTTTTCGCTTCGTTTGATTTTCGCTGCCGCTGCCGCTGTCGCTGCCTCAGCCACTACCTGTGCTGCTGCTCCCTCTGGCAATATGCGAGCATGAGCAATGGTTGGCAGCAGCAGCAGCAGCAGCTTCCCACATGCTTCGCGTATTACCAAGTAAACATTCGAATCGTTTTTACAACTGTTGCCAATCTGTTGACGTCTCTGCCGCTGGTTTGCCAATGCCATTTCCGCCCAAAGGTTTTGGATCCGCCCAGCTACCGCTGCTGCTGCCGCTGCCGCCGCCGCCGCCGCTGCTGCTGCTGCTGTCAACTGGAATTGCCTTCGGCCACTTCAATCACAGTGGCATAGCAATTTTTTATGCTTCGTCGCCGTGCATTTGATTTGTTTTCATTTTTATTTTCATTTTTATTTTCATTTTCATTTTCATTTTCATTTTTGGTTTCGCTTCGTTTTTCCTCTCATTACATTTCATCTTTTGTTTTCCTTTGCTTTGTTTCCCGTTTTTCCTCATTCATTTCTCTCTCTCCCTCACTTTCCCATTTTTTTTTCTTTTGGCTCCAAGCTATGAATACAATAATATTAATTTCAATTACATTGCCCTCGCCCGCCCAACTGCTATTGTCATAAGCGTTACGTTCGACATATTCATTTGTGCATAAATGACATCAACAATTGCACAACTTGATCAAAAATTGCAATTTGCTCTGAGAAATATTTGTAATAAATTGAAAAGGCTTCGAACGGGCCAAATGTGAGAGAAATGCAAAGAAATACGTTAAAAATGTTTATTAAAAAATAAACTCAATTTCAATAATAAAATATATTGGTTTTTGGCCCCTCCACCTGCCCCTCCATGCTGTCCTTTGTCCATCCAGCCTCTGGCATCCTCAAACAATTCATTCAGAGAATTTAATATGAATTGAATTTAATTACATTTTTTTACGTATAATTATATTATTATTTTATTTAATATTAATTTTATTATTATTATTATTTATATTATTTCTATTATTGTTATATAATAATATATAGTAATTTATTTTATTTTATTCATTTTCATTCCTATCTAGATTCTAAAATTTCTAGACACAAATATAATTTAAAAAAAAAAATATATTTAAACTAAATTCAGCTTGAACTTTTTATCATGAAATTTCAACAAAGTTTTCAAACTGTTCAGCAACTCTCATCACTCAGAGCTGCTGTTTGTTGCTTGGACTGCAAATTTAATTTTCAATAAAAGTAAGATTTTCTTTAATGAAAATGTTGGGGCTGTTGATTATACAGTTAATTGGGCAAGACAAGCCTACAATAAATATTATATAAATATAGCTAACACATGACATATAACAGATATATATACAGGCTATATATAGGTTTATACACAATATGCAACATAAAAGGTATCCAACTGCAATCCATATAAATGATATACATATACGATATATACATACGATATACAGAAAGTATATACATATACGATATACAGAAAATATATACATATACTATGTATAGATACTATATACAGATACGATATACGATACAAAGGTACGATATACGATATAAAGATACGATATACGATATACAGATAAGATATACAGATACGATATACAGATACGATATGCATATACGATATACAGATACGATATACAGATACGATATACATACGTATTCAATATACAGATGCGATATACACATACAATATACAGATACGATATACATATACGACATACATATACGATATTCCTACACAATATACATATACGTTATATAGATACGTTATACAGATACGATATACATATACGATATACAGATACGATATACAGATACGATATACATATACGATATTCCTACACAATATACAGATACGTTAGATAGATACGTTATACTGATACGATATACATATATTAATATTTACATATAAATCTATAAAACGTATACATTATATAACTCTCTAATACATTCGCTAACTACACAAATTAAATAATGATAGGTTAGGGCCAGGGCCCAGCCCATACCGTTTGACGGCATCAGCTCGAAGTTAATGGCCAATTTGGGCCGTGTTTGTTGGGCGCAATAATGGCGAGCTTTTCTCTGGCAGTTAGTCTAACGGAATTGTAGAACACTTAGCCAATTTGAGCTGGAGTGGCCGACGGCTAAAGAACTTTGTGCCATATGTTTTGCTGTCGGAGAATCCGTGCAGCATATTGGGGCAAGCTAACGCTCTGCAGTGCTGCAGGCGACCGCAAGACAAATGCTGTCAGATACTCGGTATTAGCTTGGCCTAAACCATGGCATTCTGCTGTTGCTGTTGTTGTTTTTGTTGGTGTGTCTTTTGGTTTCATTACTTGAGCAACTTTGTGATTGCGTTGAGCATGCAGTGTCCTGCAGGACGAGGCCACGTTGATGGCTTAGCTCCTTTAAGACAGCACAGTATCTGCATGCCACAAATTTCTTGTTCGTTGTTGTTGATGCGGTAAACAGTTAGCCCCATTTACGTTGCCCCCTCCCGCTCGCCCCGCCCACTCATCGGCTATCCGAGCTGCTGCTCAAGTGTGAATCATATTTTGTTGACTAACATGAAAAGGGATTGCTCTTGCCGAAGCAAAGCAAAGTGTCCACACTTTGGCAATGTTTGAAATATTTAATATGGTAAGGGAGAAACTAGAGATAAGTTAAGTTAATAGTAAGACAGCCTGAAATTGGCTGAAAAGCTTATCGATAGTTGTAGTTTATGTCAGAATTATTTTATGGAAAGTCTTATGAAATGCTTAGGAAGAAGCTAGAGATAAGTTAAGCCTAGAAGTTAATACATAAACAGCTAGAATTGAGCTCAAAAATTTATCAATAATTGTAGTTTATGTGAGAACTATCTTATGCAAAGTCTTATAAAATGCTTAGGGAGAAGCTAGAGATAAGTTAAGCTAAGAAGTTAATGCTCAAACAGCTTGAAATTGGCTTAAAAACTTATCGAAAGCTGTGCCATATATAAAAGCTATCTTAAGCTTTTACTTATACAAAATTGTATGAGCTATAAGAAGACAGCTAAGTCATATATCAGAGCGCTCCATATATCTGGCTATTCTTTACAGGGTATCATGTGTTTTGGCCGCTGACTGCTGCCACTTGGCAAGGCGACGTGACCCACAAAGTAGACAAAGCCAAGCCAGCCAAAATTGTATTGCATAATATGCAATGGACAGCAGTCAACACCACAAGCCGTAGACGGTTGGGCGAAGGGCGCTGCGGCAGCCTGTCGTATAGACCGGATGTAGGCGACGGGGGCATGGTCATGGGCTGCTGCTGCTGTTGCTGTTGCTGACTGCTGCACTTCCGCTCTACGCTTTACACTTCAATTATCTTCAATTTTCAGCAAATGTCTCAAGAACAATAGCTGTGCTGATTGGAATTCTTTAACTTGCTGCATGTGCCACAAAGTGCGACCCTCAAACCAAGCCCGCTGCCAGCCCTCCTGCTCACTTGTGGCCTTTGTCTTACGAGCTGCTCCCAGCCGTTGTTGTTGTTGTTTAAAGCATTGTTTCTCGAACCTGGTCGACTGCAAGACAGTTACAAATGCGACAACATTGTTGCTCTGGCTGCCACGTCAAGGGTTGCCCCAAAAAAACAAAAAACAAAAAAAAATAAGCTAAAACTAAGCTCAATTGCTGCAACAGCTGTCGTCTTCTGCAGGTTGCCGGTGCTCAGCAGCCGTGGCACAGTCGCACAGGGGTGTTGCAGTGGCATCCAAATCGAAGCAGGGCATTCCCGCCTCGCTGATGGCATTCACTTTATTTGGTTTCTGCTCATTTTGTTGCAATTGTGTGCGAATTTGTTGCAATTTGATTTTCCATTACGAAATAATTTGCACCAATATTTACTCTGCCCGACAAGTGGGGCAAAGGCTCCGCAGTGTGGCCAGCAAAAGACGCCTCAAATTTATTGTAATTTCTTTATGTGTCTATAAAAGAGACATGGGAGAAGCAGCAGAAGGCAGATATTAGATCGAAGCAAAGAAAGATTTTTAAGTTAAAGTTGAAAAATATACAAAAATTATATAAACTTAAGACAAACGAAATAAAAATAAATTTGAATGAAATTCACTTTTAAAAAATTATGAAACAATAAAAAACAAATTTTAAACTGAATACAAATATATTTAAAAAATAAATTAAACTATTAATAAAAAAAAAAAGTAAAAACTATTAAGATAAAAGTGAAGTAATTAAAATAAAACAATTATAAATAAATAAAAAGAAAATAAAAATTTAATAAAAATTAAACAAAAAAACTGAAAATATTAAATGCAACGAAAATAAAACAAGAAGAAAAACATTAAATTTAACTGAAATTCAAATAAAATAAATGTTACTAAAATTATTTATTGAGTTTAATTTTTTAAATAAAATATATAAATTAATATAATTTTTTAAAGCAACTAAGCATTAAGAAATAAATTGAATTTAAATAACATTAATAAATAACATTAAAAAATAAATCAAATAAAATGTTAATTTAAAAAAGAATAAAACAGTTCTAAATAAATATTAATAAAATAAATAGAAATGAATTTGAAATAAAATAAAAATGAAGCAATTCTAAATAAATATTAATAGAATAAATATAAATGAAACTTGAATAAAATAAAATAAAAATAAATAAATAAAATAAAATAAATAATAATTAATAAACAAATTTAAATAAAATAAATTAAAATAAAAAATTTTATATATATAAAAAAATATTAAAAATGTAAAAAAAACCAAATGAAATTAAACTTAAATTAAAGTAAATATAGAAAAAAATCGATGAAAAATAAAATAAATTACAATTTAATTAAAATAAAAAAGTGAAAATAAGATTTAAAATTTAAATTAAATAATATATATATATTTATTTATATTTAATTCATGTTTTTTAGAAATTCTTTGAATGCCTTTTATTTTCTCTCAAATTTCGCTGTGGACTTGAGTCTACTTTTAGGCGCTGATCTGGTATTCGCTGAACATCATTCAGCATATATTGGTTTTATATTGCTGTTATATATTGCTAATTAGGATGATGAGCTGAGATAATTGACATGAGGAACACACTGAATGTGTCGCACTTCACAAAACTGAAAATTTAACTTAAAGCGAACTGAGAGAAACTTAATCATAAATGTTGAAAAACTCTAAAAGAAACGAAATTGAAAAGTAGCGGGAAAAGTATGCTGAGGCTCGGCTTAGAAGCTGTGACAATTGAAATCCTGTTTGTCAACGTCATTAAAATGCCAAGACAAATGTGATTTAGCCGCTGCTACTGCTGCGGGCAGTCAACCAGCCGGACGGATGGACGGACGGAGGCAAACAAACAAACCGAGCAATGAAATCAAACAGCAGCCAAAATGTCTCTATATGTATGTGTGTGTGTGTGTGTGTGTATGTGTAGTAAAAGAGCGAATCGTGAAAGTTGACAATAGCGAAACGAATCAAAAGCTAGGTAGACTATAGGCAACAGGATTGTCATTGCATATTGATTGCGAACGGGCTGCAACCCTGTTAACCTCAGCACCCAGTGCTACCACCCGACGCCCGCCTCTCTCAGCTGGCGAGCAAATCAAATTGATTTGGAAATCCTTTGCAGCAAATTTGAAAAGGACTACAGAACGAGCACAACGTGACGTCCAGCTGGATCGAGTCTGTTGCTTTGATTTTGACCATTGCAATTTTCAAAGCGGCTTAAAGGTGTTCATTCCGTGTCATTGCCCAAACAGTTTTCCAAGTAACACACACACACACACACACACACACAGACACATTTCCTTTTCACTTGCAGACTTTGTGTGCTCTCAAAAATGGATTCACAAATGTGAACACCAAATTTTCATTTAAGCAACTTTCACTCTGCTTGAATGGAAAAAATATCAGCATCTGCTGCTGCCTGCCGCCTGCTGCCTGCTGCCTGCTGCTTAATTTGATGAAAAGCATGTGATAGACCTTGTGGAAGACAAACAGATAGATTTGTGCTGCCTAAAAGGGACAGACTAAGAGATACCCTGCAGCAAGCACAGCAAGCGGTTGCTGCATGATATGCCTGTAGCAACAGCAAGTCAAGACTGCCAGCCTAATGGATACCCTGTAGCGAGCTGTTGCTAGAGACATGTATGTTGATAGACGACTCAAGAGTGTACGACTAAGAGATACCCTGCAGCGAGATAAGCAAGCTATAGATACAGACATGTCTGCCAGACTAGCTGATACCCTGTAGCAAACTGTTGCTAGAGACATGTATGTGGATAGACAAGCCAAAAGAGGCAGGCTAAGAGATACCCTGTAGCAAGCTGTTGGTATGTTGATCGACGACTCAAAAGCTTAAAGCTTAAAGATACCCTGTAGCAATTCAAGCAAACTATAGCTAGCTATTGCTACAGAGACTAAAACATACCCTGTAGCAAGCGATTGTTACAGACATATATATCAAAAGTGTCAGACTAATAGATACCCTGTCTATAGCAAAAGCTAGCTACAGGGTATCTATTAGTTGGACACTTTTGACTCGCTGTGACTCCATACATGTTTATAGTCAAGACTGCCTGACTAATAGATACCCTCTAGCAGCACCTATACTGTAGCAACACCTTTTTACAGGACATCTATTAGTCGGGCACTTGTGATCAAAATTTTCGTATAGCCTTCAACATTTAACCTATCCAGAGTCAACTTACATTACGAACTGCCTTTCTCTACGTCTTGCTAATATTTGCAGCCAACTAATATGCCCAACCTCAGCCATGTTTTCTTAGAGGGTATTGAGCACAACTTGTTTTGCTCAAAGTGAAACAGCTTTAAGTCGGACTAATTACACGTATTATAAGCTTACTTAATTCACTGAGCCTTTTGATTGAACAGAGAGGGACAGAAAGAGGGATTTAACTTTGTAACAGTTATATATAAATATATATATATATATATATATATATATATATATATATATATATATATATCTATATTTTTGATGTAAATAATAGAGCCGAAATGAATTGATTCAGAATTTGTGATTATTTTCACACATTTTGCTCTGTGAAAATGCGAAATGGAAATCATTTTGCAGCACGAATCTGTGGCCTTCTGAGTGCCGGAACCTGTAGATTAAAGTGCCAAACTAAGACCAGAATTTTACAAATTCCACTGAAGCGTGCTCGCTCCGCCTCTATTCTGTTGTGGTTTATGAATATATAAAAAAATGAAAAAACAATAAATAAAAAAAAAAACAATGGCAACAACTGCGCGACTGTTGCATGCAACCGTTTTGCGGTTGGTCAACCACATGCCTCATATTGAGGTTGTTGAATTTATGGTCCCCGAGCAGCTGAAGAGCAATCAAAAAATAAGCAAACCAGCTGCAGGCAGCCAGCAGCCAGCGCTAGCTTCGGAAACAATTAAAAAATTGTCTTGCATCGAAATGGAATCGGTTTTGGCCAGCTATTCTGGTCCAGGGATTTTATTTATTGTCCAGCCATTAGTTGTGCATTGAAACTCTAATCAAGCTCACGCACGCCAAGCACAATGCATGCATTAAGCGAGCTCTTCTCCTGAGCCTCAATCAATGAATAGAACATTTTATTCATATATAATAGAATATTTATATCAAATATATTGAACAGGAATTTATTTAGAGCACAATTTCTCCATGGACACAAGATAAGTGGCTTAAGTGTGGACAATATGTTTGATGTCCTCAAATATGTGTGTGTGTACATATATACCCTAAGCATGTGTCAACTCGGGGTATAATGCGTTTCGTAAGCTTCATGTAATGGGCGGCAGGAGAGGCGCTCAGACTGAACTTCATTCAATTGTTGCTGCTGATATGTGATGATATCTATATCTATATCTATATCTATATCTATATCTATATCTATATCTATATCTATATCTATATCTATATCTATATCTATATCTATATCTATATCTATATCTATATCTATATCTATATCTATATCTATATCTATATCTATATCTATATCTATATCTATATCTATATCTATATCTATATCTATATCTATATCTATATCTATATCTATATCTATATCTATATCTATATCTATATCTATATCTATATCTATATCTATATCTATATCTATATCTATATCTATATCTATATCTATATCTATATCTATATCTATATCTATATCTATATCTATATCTATATCTATATCTATATCTATATCTATATCTATATCTATATCTATATCTATATCTATATCTATATCTATATCTATATCTATATCTATATCTATATCTATATCTATATCTATATCTATATCTATATCTATATCTATATCTATATCTATATCTATATCTATATCTATATCTATATCTATATCTATATCTATATCTATATCTATATCTATATCTATATCTATATCTATATCTATATCTATATCTATATCTATATCTATATCTATATCTATATCTATATCTATATCTATATCTATATCTATATCTATATCTATATCTATATCTATATCTATATCTATATCTATATCTATATCTATATCTATATCTATATCTATATCTATATCTATATCTATATCTATATCTATATCTATATCTATATCTATATCTATATCTATATCTATATCTATATCTATATCTATATCTATATCTATATCTATATCTATATCTATATCTATATCTATATCTATATCTATATCTATATCTATATCTATATCTATATCTATATCTATATCTATATCTATATCTATATCTATATCTATATCTATATCTATATCTATATCTATATCTATATCTATATCTATATCTATATCTATATCTATATCTATATCTATATCTATATCTATATCTATATCTATATCTATATCTATATCTATATCTATATCTATATCTATATCTATATCTATATCTATATCTATATCTATATCTATATCTATAGCTTCGATGGAAATACAAATAAAATAATATTTTAATTGCCAGCAATAGAAACTGCAGTCCCAACTCTCACTATATAAGTGAAGGTATTATATATATATAAATATATGAATATAGATAAATCTATTTAAATGCCGTAAAAGTTGTTATTTGTGCAGAAATGCGAAACTTTGTTGCATATTGTTGATGTCTCAAATGTTTTAAGCCGCTTACACAGCATTGCAATACTTTGCTGAATGCAAGGCTGTAAAAGGAAGATGGGCGGGAGTAGGCGACTGAGAAATACCCAGCACGTCTGGCGGCATTCTTACGGCTGAACAGACGGACATCGGCTAGATAGGTTCGGCTGCTCGATGTAAGCCAGCTGCCACGCCTTCTTTACCCCCAATTCGCATAGTGAATATATGAAAAGGGAAACAACATTTCGAATCAAAGGACGAACTATTTTTTCCTGCCAACTAATTAGTGCAATTACGAGGGTTTTCAATGGAAACTCTATAGATGTCTGTGTGTGTGGGTGTGTGTGTATGGCTAAAATTTTGAGGCATATTTATTTGTGTGTCTAACAAGCAAATGGTTGAGTGGTTAATTCGCTGCTGGAGCGCAGTGGTTGCTGGTCTGTCGAAATTGAGTGTAAATGTCGCGGCAGCTTATGCCACACACGTAGACGCAGTTGCTTAATATCACGGCAAGATATGCTGGCAACCGGAGCCGCAAAACCGAAAACGACAAAGACATGGTGCGGCAACACGGACGCGCGCAACTCATACTTGCCACAAGTCAGCAGCAGGCGCAGTATGCGAGGTGCGAGGATGTTGACGCTGCTGCTGCTGCTGCAGGCAATCTGCCCCCTGTGCGTGTGCGTGTGTGTGTGGCACTCTTGTAGTGGCTGCCACACTGCTTGCCCCGCCACATGTGGCACTGTCGTGAAGGTGTCGTGTTGAACATGTTAGGTGTCTTGTCGCTTATCATGTTAAGTGGGTGCACCCACGTCTACGTGCCTCGCATCTCACTGCGTTCTGCCTGTCTATGGTAATTTTCATAGAAAATATGTAAAATTTACAAACAGACAGGACAGTTAGAGAGAGGGACAGTGGCACAGACAGACAGACAGACAAACAGACGGACAGAAAGCAAAGCAACTGTTGAAATTAGCAAGTGACAAACGTTAGACGCAACATTTGCCACTCGTCTTGCGCGCTTCTTGGCTACTGCCACTTGGCCTACTCCTGCCAGGCTAATTTCCTTTTTAAAGTGTTACGACTCTTGTTGCCTGCCGCTGCCAGGACAAGCTCATTTGCACCTCATTAAATGCTGCCACTCGACCTGATGACGACGCAAAATCAACGCCCAGCCGCTCATTGCCTGCTCCAACTCCTCGCGCTTGCCGCTGCACAGCTGCCACATAGCATATTCTTAGAAAAATGCAAACACAATCTCCCAGAACTCGCGACTGTGAAAAGGAGAAGAAGAAGAACAAGAACAAGACGCAAGCCCTCCACTCAAGGAAAAAGACACGACTTGAAAGAGTATCCTGCGCGGCTGCCAAACGAATCAAATATGCGTTTACCCGGAAATTTTACAATCCAATTTCCAACGAGTCTTAGCGCACACTTAACTCAAAGTGTCGGATTCTCATTTCCAGATCTGACTTTCCCAGAAACCCGGCACAATGGACGATGTTTAGTGGAGCTCTTAATGAGGATTAGCATAAAGATAAAAAGAAATTATACATTCATCTCAAACGGGAGGTGCAGGGAAATCAAAGTGTGAACACATTTACAAATGAACTAGTGATGAACTGTGGTAGAAATGAACTAGTTAGTAGATGAACCCTTCTATAATTGACGTTGGAAATACCTAAAGTTCAACTCAGTTCAAGAACTGGTCAAGAGATGAGCTGATGTACGAAAGAACTAGTGAGTACATGAACTATTACACAAATGAACTGGTCATGAACTGTTGTACAAATGAACTAGTAAGTAAATGAACTCTTCTATAATTAAAATTTTGAGTATATATAGAGCACAAGTGAGTTCAAGAACTGCTCAAGGCATGAACCAATCTACAAAAGAACTAGTGAACGCATGAGCTTTTATAGAAAAGAACTAGTGACTACATTAGGTGCAAACGAACCAGTGAATACATAAACAAAATTGTACAAATGAATCAGGCAAAACCCAAACTGTTGTGCAAAATGAACTAGTGATTATTAAAATGAACTAGTACATATTTGAGCTGTTATACAAATGAGCTAGTGAATACATTAGATGCAGACAACCTAGTAAATACATGAGCTACTGTTCAAATGAACTATGATTATTAAAATGAACCAGTAATTACATGAACTGTTGTGCAAATGAACCAGCTTTTAATGAAATGTGAACTACTAAAATGAACCACATGAACTGTTGTGCACATGAAACAGTGAATACATTAGGTGCAAACGAACTAGTGAATACATGAACTCCTATTCAAATGAACTAGTTCAATGTGAACTATTAAAATGAACCAGTAAACACATGAGCTTTTGTGCAAATGAACCAGTGAATAAACTTGGTGCACACTAACTAGTGAATATATAAGCTCTTATTGAAATGAACTAGTTCAAAGTGAACTACTAAAATGAACCACATGAACTGTTGTGCACATGAACCAGTGAGTACATTAGGTGCAAACGAACTAGTGAATACATGAACTCCTATTCAAATGAACTAGTTCAATGTGACGCTAATGAACCTATGAATTGAACTAGTGAATTCCCAGCTCAGACAACTCGATAAGCAGCAGATTACAGATTGTTCAGTCATTTGTAAGATATAGAAAAAGAAAAGCCTTTTCACGTTCATTTTAATTTACAGAAAATAAAGAGAAAAACAACAAAAAATGCATTTTCTGATGAATTTATATTGGCAGTTATTTGCTGATTAACTGTAGTTGCTGCTGCTGCTGCTGCTGCTGCGCTCAGCACATTGTTGTAACTGTGACATTGTTGCTGTTGTTGCAGCTGCTTATACGCCGTGGCAGTTGGCATCATTCGCCATCAGGATGATTGACTGGCTGCCTCCAAGCACTGATGTGGCAAGCAAGCAGCCAGCAATGAGCCTTCAGCTGCCCCGCCCAACCACTTGACCCGCCGCCCGCCGCCTAACAATTGACAGTTGCAATTAATGCGGCGTACACTTTTTGCTGCACTTGGCAAAGATGCATTGTAGGCAGTCAGTCGACCCAGTCGACCCAGTCGAGCCGCCCGTCAATCGTCAACCGACTCGATGGCCTCGCCAAGCGCTGCTAATTGGCATGCATCAATGCATCGATGACGTTTATTAGCAGTACTCAGACATGCACACACTTCACTGCAGCTGCAGCTGCAGCTGCAGCTGTTGCTGGATGTGATTCCAGACTCCGGACACCATACTTCAATGCCGCTGATGACATTGTTGTCTACGTGTGTGTGCCGTGTGGCAAATGATGTTAATTTGATTTAATAGCAGCGTAACGTTGCCGTAAGAAGGCCGAATCGAATCGCACTCGTTGACAAGTGCTGCCAGGTGAAATCCATATTGAAATATGTATCTAATGAGCAAAAGAACTAATTCAAATGAGCTGCAAATCAGTTGTGCTCAAAGCGATTTCATCGACTTCAATTCAAATGCAAATGCAAATGAAGTCGAATTAAGCAGTAAGTGAGTCAATCAGTCAATCAGTCAATCATTTGTGGGTTGAAATGCCTGACTAACTAATACCCTGAAAAGCCTGCTCTGATATAGGCCTTAGGCAGTCATCCTCTGCGAAGCAAGTCTAGCTGAGAGTGCACGACTAGAAGATACCCTGACACCAACTGAGAGCTTCTAGTCTAGCGGGATATGTATACTCTGTACATTCACTATAGGCATTCGCATAGCTATAGTAGAGAGTCAAGAAATGTTGACTTATTGACAAAGGCAAAGCACAGCTAAAAGAAAGAAATTTTGCTGGAAGTGCACGACTAGAAAACACCCTGAAACCAGCTGAGAGCTGCTATAGATATCCTTCTTCCCTAGTCTCTGCATTCTCTGTAGGCATATGAAGTCACGGTGGACTGAGAGTTAAGCAGAGACTCTTAAGAGCATTCTGCTTTGGGCAGTCATCTGGGAGCAGTAAATACTTAAACAACATTTGCAAGTCTCCAACGCATACTCAAAGTCATATTCATCGCCTTCCTCTGCCTGTGGCATGTCCTTGTCCATAAAAAAGAGGAGCTTAACAAATCTCTATGAATAGTTTTATTAATAGCTCTCCATTCATTTGCCGTTCAATCAATGCAGCCAAAATTAATTGGAGCTCCATAAATATTTCACAAGATGAAAGGAGAAGAGAGAAAAGCGAAAGACTGAGACGTTAAATACACTCTATTATGATGTGCATATATAAATATGGCTCTATATATACATTTATAGTTATAGAGAAGTATATACCACAATTCTATCTGCTTAAAAATGCCAGTTCAATGCTCTGTTAACTAAGCTGGGATGTCGTCCAGTTGAGCTCAGAATTTGTCTTAAATTTCGGGCCAAAGGCAAGAGCGACGTTTTCCTGGTGCTCAAAGAACTGTAGAGGCCCAGCAAAGGACAATGCGATGAACAGATAGAGGTGAAAACAAAGGAATAGCTGAAAAAAGTTGAAATAAAAAATAGATAACTTGTTTTGAAAATGAGAAAAAAGTGTAAATTATCAGATGAGATTTACTATGAAGGAAATGCAGTAGAAATTTATGAATTGCGTTGCTCTTCGGAGCTGAAAAGCTGGCATACATATAGAACTATATATAATATAGTATATATAGTATATCATATATATAGTATATGTAGTATATGTAGTATATGTAGTATATGTAATATATGTAGTATATGTGGTATATGCAGTATATGTGGTATATGCGGTGTATGTAGTATATGTAGTATATGCAGTATATGCAGTATATGTAGCATATGTAGTATATGTAGTATATGTAGTATATGTAGTATATGTAGTATATGTAGTATATGTAGTATATGTAGTATATGTAGTATATGTAGTATATGTAGTATATGTAGTATATGTAGTATATGTAGTATATGTAGTATATGTAGTATATGTAGTATATGTAGTATATGTAGTATATGTAGTATATGTAGTATATGTAGTATATGTAGTATATGTAGTATATGTAGTATATGTAGTATATGTAGTATATGTAGTATATGTAGTATATGTAGTATATGTAGTATATGTAGTATATGTAGTATATGTAGTATATGTAGTATATGTAGTATATGTAGTATATGTAGTATATGTAGTATATGTAGTATATGTAGTATATGTAGTATATGTAGTATATGTAGTATATGTAGTATATGTAGTATATGTAGTATATGTAGTATATGTAGTATATGTAGTATATGTAGTATATGTAGTATATGTAGTATATGTAGTATATGTAGTATATGTAGTATATGTAGTATATGTAGTATATGTAGTATATGTAGTATATGTAGTATATGTAGTATATGTAGTATATGTAGTATATGTAGTATATGTAGTATATGTAGTATATGTAGTATATGTAGTATATGTAGTATATGTAGTATATGTAGTATATGTAGTATATGTAGTATATGTAGTATATGTAGTATATGTAGTATATGTAGTATATGTAGTATATGTAGTATATGTAGTATATGTAGTATATGTAGTATATGTAGTATATGTAGTATATGTAGTATATGTAGTATATGTAGTATATGTAGTATATGTAGTATATGTAGTATATGTAGTATATGTAGTATATGTAGTATATGTAGTATATGTAGTATATGTAGTATATGTAGTATATGTAGTATATGTAGTATATGTAGTATATGTAGTATATGCAGTATATGTAGTATATGTAGTATATGTAGTATATGTAGTATATGTAGTATATGTAGTATATGTAGTATATGTAGTATATGTAGTATATGTAGTATATGTAGTATATGTAGTATATGTAGTATATGTAGTATATGTAGTATATGTAGTATATGTAGTATATGTAGTATATGTAGTATATGTAGTATATGTAGTATATGTAGTATATGTAATATATGTAGTATATGCAGTACATGTAGTATATGCAATATATGTAGTATATGTGGTATATATTATATATATAGTATGTATATTATATATATGAATATATAGTATTAAATTCAGTGAGCTCAACATTGACTCAACTCGAGTTGGAATATGAAACTCTTAGGCCCAGAGGCCAAACGCATCGAAGTTGGTTAAGGCGCATAAATGATGTTAACTGAGCTGTGGCATATCCATCAGCAAATTATTGATTAGCGACAAGTTATTGTCCAGCCGCATCCCAGCCGTGTCCCTTCCCCTGCCACTTGCCCTGCCCCTGCCCCTGCCCCTACCCCTTCTACTCGCCTTATGCAATTCACTTTAAGTGTGTTTTGCTGCCACGAAGGCAGCGCCAGCCAAGTTTCAAAAGCAAATTTCCCCGAGGATGCGCCGCGACGCTCTAGCTGAAGCTGGCTGTTTGGCTGTTTGGCTGGCTATAAGCGTCATTGGAATTCCCCAAAGCCATTAAGCGCAAATGTATGCAACAGCCAGGCAAAGGCAAGGCAACGAAAAAAGTATAAAGTAAGAAAAAAATGAGCTGAAAAATGTCAGACGCAGCAGCAGCAAAAGCCCCAAATTCGAATCGCATCTACGTCTTGGCAACACTTCATTAGCAAACGCTAAGAGCTCCAGCTGCAAGTGAAGCGCTGGCTGCTCTGTTTGCTCTTCCCTGTTGCCATGGCCAACAATAATTTAATTTCGCAACACTATTGGCTGCCTTGCACCAAAAAGTAATTTCATTGATTACGAGTGCGAGCGCGAGAGGGCGCGAAAGGATAACAAGCAGCGGCGGCAGCTGAAGTCAAGCAACGACACCAACCACTTGGGATTGCCAGCGACCAAAAGAGAGAGAAAAAAAATGAAGAAACCACAACCAAAGTCAAGTAAATTGCGGCTTGCGCCACGCCTGCCCGCCCGCCCCTCGCTGACCATGCCCCGCGAAATGATTAACACTAGCAAACCAATAAAATGCATAAAGCACTCGATATCGAAAAGTAAATCATACAATGATAGAGCCTCCACACTCGCTGCATATGGGAAACGAAACGATTTAATTACAGTAATTACAGCAATAATTAATTCTTAACAATATTTTATGCCACATATAATTGAAAGTGAAAAGGCAGAAGTTTTCAATTGTGAACTTCATCTGATATATACTTCGATATAAAAGGGATATCAAGTGAGACTGATCTAGCTGGGAGTGAACGACTGGAAGATACCTGGCCAGAAGCACACACTCACACTCACACACACAAGCACAAGTTTCACCTATTTAAAATAATTTTTTGTTAATTATGGGGCAAAGGGAATGGGAGGTATCGAAAATCTAAAATATATATAATCTAAATATTGATTATAGAAAGCAAAACAGCAAATTCAAGGCTAAAAAAACGAAAATAGATTATCGATTTTTATCGATTATACGTCAATCAATTGACTTGTCGAAGAAAACATTATACAATCTAACTGCGCATAGCATACAGGATGATACATTTAAGTCAAGGCTCTAGCTTCGATGGCACAAGCGATCAATGCGTTCATAAGGACGACGAACGGAAGGCAGAACGGATGGATGGGCACAGCTGAATCAACTCAGCTGGACGCCTGCTACTGCCTGTTAATGAAATCAGTATATGAATTCCCTAAGTCTCTTAAAATAAAGCTCTTCGCTGTCGATAGAAATTATTCGATCAATGGCAATGCCAAGGCGAATGATGAGCATTTGACTGTTGGCCAAGTCGTGGCATTAGGCCGAAAAGTAGCGCTTTGCAGCGCTTTGATGACTTCGTTGTCCTGGGAATGGCATTGCGGCTGCCCGGGCTCAGTCCCGCTCGTTATTAATCTCAGCTAGACGCAGCGTGTGCAAAGTGTTAGGTGCTAAAGGCGAAAATGAACTTATCAAACAGACATTACAAGCCCGAAGTTAACATTAACAGCATTAACATTAACACGCGCCGCCGCTGGCCCCCAGCGACCTATGCGCCTTTCCCCACTTCTTTTTTTTTTTGGTAGCTCCTTTGCGTCGTTCATGTCGATTGTGCGTCCGTTGAATGCTTCGAGCTGCTCGCTTCTAATGGCACAAAACGTTCTCTCCAATTCCCCAAACAATTGAAAGTTGTGGCAAACTAGTACGCTGCACACATACACACACACACACACACAGACACACGCACAGCCACGCACATCTCTCGATTCGCACATTCCATTGCTAGGCTTAACTCTGTGCAGCGCGGCGCTGTGCCTCTGGAGGCCGCGTCGCTGGCTTTGCTGTTGATTGAGTTGCGTTCGATTGGCACAGACCAGGCCAAAAACATTTTGTCAGCCCATTGAGCCAGGCGTCTGGTGTCGTAATAAATAATTAAAGCCACGCCACGGCCAGCCCCGCCCCGCCCCGCCCCAGCCATGCCGATCCGCGCAATAGCACTTACACTAAGTACCTCCCGCTCGGCCAAATATGAATATCTGCAAACGCAGAAATGCGTAAGCTCAACAGTGAATGATGATATACATACACACACACACTCACACACACACACTCGCACACACACACACCTTCTCTGCATAGACATCGAATCCGAATGGCACTTAACACATCTAAAAGAGAACACTTAAGCAATGGAAGAGCGCATTCAAAGCTTGCTTAAAGCTCGAAAAAGCTTCAGCATTGTAGCTTAAACCAAGTTAGCTAACACTTAAAGCTCTACTAAAGCTCTAAGAACTAAGCTTCACTTGTTATATGATTGAGCTTTAAAGCTTATACTAGATCAGATAATGATTAAAGCAGTGTTAAGGCTCTATTAAAGCACTGCCAATGCTGTACCTGAGCTTGGCTAGATATACGCTTTAAAGCTCGCAGCAGATCAGATATCGATTAAGACACTGTCAAAGCTTTATAAAAGCACTGTTAAATCTCTACTCAAGGCATGTTATTACTACATCTAAAAGCTTAAATTCATATATTCTTGAGCTTTAAAGCTTATACTAGATCAGATAACGATTAAAGCACTCTTAAAGCTTTATTAAAGCATTGGCAGTGCTGTACTTAGGCTTAACTAGATATAGGCTTCAGCTTTAAAGCTCGCATGAGATCAGATACGAATCAAGCTACTGTTAAAGCTCTATTATAGCATTTTTAAAGCACTGTTAATACTCTACCCAAGCTAAGCTATGTATATACTTGAGCTTTTAAGCTTCGCCAGTGTACTAATTTAATTGGAAGTCCGCTTATCGATTATAGTTTACTGAAAACTCATTTAAAGCTCTCTTAAGGCTGCAAAAGCGGAATAAAACTTGTTAGCTTTAATGAACTATAGTTATAACTAAAATACCCCATTAAAGCTTTCTCAAAGCTCCTTTCACAACAGTTAAATGACAATAAGCAGTCAAATATTATGCCTAAAGCTTGATTTGCTGTAAAATTATAGACATTGTTGAGCTGTCAAGGTGAAGCCATCAAGCTTTAAGTTTTAACATAAAGCTTGCAAATGGCAGCCAACTGAGCTGCTTTCATCTGGCATTTGCATATGAATAACAATTGGAACAATTGGCAAGGCAAAGCTGAGTATGATCCCGAATCAATAAGTAGCCGAAAGCTGAGCTTTAAGTTGTAAGCTTTAACAGAGCAATGGCAACAGTAGAAAACATAAGTTAAGCCAGCTGAAATATGGTAGCCCAGCCAACAGAGTCGCATTCATTGATTGCCATGCTCCAGTGCTAAAAATCAATGTTTGATTTGGCACTTACTTTAAAGCCAGCAACGACAGCGACAGCGACAGCAGATGGCTTTAATAAAGCCGCAGGCCGGATCGGCAGGGTGTCGGGTCAGGCACTATATGCTATGCATACACACACACACACATATATATATATATATTTATATATATATATATATATTTTGTGCTTTGTCTGTGGAGTAAATTCCTTCGGCCCTGTGGCCTGGGTTGCCTGGCATTTTAGTCACGTACAAACACGAAAGTTATCGAAGATTTAAGCGCACGTACATGATGTTGCTTCCTGGCAAGCAAAACACTCGTCGTACGCACACATAGACATAGGCCACAGATCCCTCTGTGTGTGTGTGTGTGTAGAGGGAGAGATACAGCAAAAAACCAAAAGTCGTCATCAAATGCCGTGAGTTATTGTAAAATTCCAGTTACGTTTTAGACTAAGGTGGCACGTCGCACAGCCACCCAGCACCCACACTAAGAGAGAGTTTAACAAGCGACAACAGTGCCAAGTGCTTGTCAAATTGAAATTAAAAGCCAAATGCTTCGAGTCCTAGTCGAGAGCCAGGTCCAAAGCCAAAGCAGACACGGCGCCCTTTTTTGTATAAAATCAATAAAACCAAATAAAATACGTGCATGTCGCCGCTCGTACATAACTTTTGTTCAGATTCGCTGACCACTGCTGACCGCTGTTGACCACTTACCAGTTACCAATAACCAGCTAGCCAGCCAGCCAGCCAGCCAGCCAGCCAGCCAGCCTGTCTGGCTATATTTTGCGGCTGTCTGTGCGGTCGCGTGACCTTTTCCAACGGCAAATCGAATGAGAAAAGGGATTCGATACTTTCACTCAGCTACATGGTCGAGCATCGAGCATCGAGCTCCGAGTTTTGGGTCAACTGCCTTGGACCTGTCTTGCGGCACTTTTGGCCAAGCCCCTCCCCAGGCAGCCCATTTGACTGACAATTTTTATTGCAAGTTATTGGTGAACAACGAACTACAGCAGCAGCAGCATTGTTTCCACTTAGCTCAGCCTCAGGCAGAGACTTACTCACTTATGACTTGAAGCAAGAAGAAGATATTGGGTTGCTTTGAAAGCTACTTTTGAAGCAAGCTTTTCAATTTCTAAATATAGATGTAGAGCACTTTAATCCACTTGAAATTAGTTAAGTATACTTTAAAGCTGCAGCGCTCTTCTATGAGATTCTCATAGATTCAACTTGCCATTTACTGTATAACAAATCCTAAAATTCTTATCTTATCAAATATATATATATATAAATAAGAATAGTTTTACTTATATATGGATTTCTTATTCCCTTGCTCAGGCATTCGCAGCGCTGTAAAGTAGGCAACACTGGAGCAGGCTAAGGCCAGCTGAAAGTTAATTTTGCTGTTGTTGTTGCTGACTCTGAGCGCCATATGGTGCTCGCATAGCTGGGTCACACTTAATGCGCAAGACTTGGCAGCATTGAATCAGGCTGCGCGGCCAAGCTATTAAATGCGTCTTAGCAATAGCAAAACTGTTGCAGATGCCTGCAAGCATTCGACTTAAGCCATTGACTCCCACCTAACAGCTCCTTACCACAACAATATGCTCTCTCCATACATTTCTATGCACCGTTATGTAGTGTTAGCTGCTGCTGCTGCTGCTGTTTGCTACTGTTGTTGACATGTGTGCGTAGAAGTCGCCTGCGGCCAATGGCAATGCAATGACAAATAGGCGACAAAACGAAATGAGAAATATGCAGGCATTTCGAGCGGGCATCGTGTGGAGAGGGAGGAGGAAGCCAAAGACGAGGAGATGACGCAGTGGGACAGCAGCAAATAGCAACAGCACCAGTTGAGATTAGAAAAGCATTTGTTGAAATCAAAAAGCCAGAGACAAGCTGGGACAGCCAGCTGTATGCGTCATGACAGCAAAGCGAGACAGGGAGAGAGATAGATCCGCAGCAATGGGAGTGAATAACAAAAAAAAAATAAGAAGAATATAACTGTGCGGATACAGGCACATGCACTGACATCTACAACTTTGTAGTGTAGTGCAATGCAGGACAATACGCAGCAAATATTACAGGAACAACAAGGAAAGTGAGAATGCTCTTAGACTAGAGTAGTCGGCGTCATGCTACCCTAGCTAAGATGGTTTCTTATATTAATGATTTAATGCTTATTATGTACAAAGTTAATACAAATTAAAGCTATTATTCATTATATAATTATTACTAATAACATAATGTTTACAAGTAGACGTGTAACAAATTGCAGTTAAATGTCTATATTAATTATATGCCTACTGTGCCCGTTTGCAGGGTATCAAAGAAAAAGACAATGTAAAGGAAGAGCAATGTCGACAGCAGACAAAGGTCGCATGTGCGAAAATGAAATATTCTTGCCCTGTCCCACCTCGCCTCTCAACGTCAGTGAAGAGAGGCTTTAACAAGGGCCTGCGCCAACTTTCAATTAGTGCTGCAAACTAAATTAAGCAATAACTGTTTTTTTGTTCTCCTTTTGCCATTTCGTCTTCTACTGTTCGACAGCCATTGCCTGCTGCTCTACGATTTTATGTCTTCGACTGTGCCAAGGCAACGGCATAAATAACAACAGGCAAATGCCATTGCAGCCGCCATTCGAATTGCAAATTCCAACAGTAAAACAAAAGCAAGACAACAAAAAAAAAACTAACTCAAATCGAATACTATTATAAAAAGCCGTGCAAGAGCGAAACTCATATGCGCTACCTACGTGTTGAGCACAGGCTGAAATATATGAAAATATTTAATCTTAATTACAGTTGATTTTAATGTTAAATGATGATGATGTTAAATAGTCCATTTCCTTTTCAGCTTAAAATATTCTACGACCGTATCTCACATGGAGTAGGCACTGTGGCCGCTCGACTGTTACCACAAAGTCACAATACCCCGCTGCAGTGGGGCACTAACTAGGCATAGATGAATGGACGCACGGCTGACTGAATGGATGGATGTGCTAGGACAAGGCAATGTCGCCAGCATCGTCGCCTCCATTGTTAAATGCATGAAAAATAGCCAACACGGCCGCTCATCAGACGCCACCTGCAAGCAGGTGTCCATGTGCCTATGTGTGTCTGTGTGTGCATCAGGTGCGTCAGGTGCATAACTCATGCGCTGCGTAGCATTTGCGATTTATGGCCAGTGGCTGCAAATGAACAAAGCGGCCAACTCTTTTGACAAATTGCATTGCCGCCTGTTAATTGAATTATGAGCACGAGAGGCGCATGGAAATGGGTCCAAGGATCTAGCGAGAACGAGGACAAGGACAACGAAATGATTAAGACATTTGTGGCCAAAATTCAACGCGTTTTAATTAGCTACTGCTGCTGCTGCTGCGGCCGAACCTTGGCCAAGCCGTACAACGGCTACAGCTTGGCCCACACTTGGCGCTAATGAATTAATTAGCTGTAATGCGCATCTAAGCCATCAACGGCCACTGGCTGCTCGCTGCGCCGACGAATGTCCAAATCAATTTGTCGCCCAGATGCGCGCACAGGTGCTTAACATGCCGATTTGCGTTCAATTAGTATGCCACTTGACCGAATTCGCTCTCGTGACGCATAGCTGGCCGCTTGTCGCTGCAATGCACCCAGGCGCAACAGCAAAGCAAATCAAACTGCCACACAATATTGCTTACTATTTACCAGTAAAATTACAGCGAGTAACGAGTAATGCACAGCAACGAGTAACGAGCAGAGTTAACAGTAAAAAACAGCGAGAAACAACCAACCAACCAAAGCAGAGAACATCAAAGAAATGCAGCGAGTCACAGTAACGAGAAGCTCAAACTAAGTGCCAGCGAGTAGCTAGAACGAATGGGAACAGCGAGTAGCTACTATAAGCACCAACGAGTAACAGCAACGAGACGCAATACCCAAAGCAACGAGTAAGAATTTATCGAACTAGTGGCAACGAGTAACAGCAACGAGAAGCAATGTCAGAAGCAACGAGTAGCTTAAGCGAGTAGCTAAAATTAATAACTTAATGAAAGTGAGAACAGCGAGTAGCTACAATGAAGACCTACGAGTAGCAACAAAGAGAAGCAATGCCAAAAGTAACGAGTAGCTTAAGCGAGTAGCTGAAATGAATAACTTAATGAAAGTGAGAACAGCGAGTAGCTACAATGAAGACCTACGAGTAGCAACAAAGAGAAGCAATGCCAAAAGTAACGAGTAGCTTAAGCGAGTAGCTGAAATGAATAACTTAATGAAAGTGAGAACAGCGAGTAGCTACAATGAAGACCTACGAGTAGCAACAAAGAGAAGCAATGCCTAATATAACGAGTACGCGAATAGCTGAAAAGCTGCAATCAAAAGCAACGAGTAACGTCAACGAGTAGCGGGCACAAAAGTACACGAGTACACGATTACACGCCTTGCATATAATTCTAGCATCAAGATTTCTCAGCGAGTAAGCTTAGGATTAATGGATGTACAGTTGTGACTAAAAGTCAGCAGTGAAACGAGTAAGCTCTAGCTGCATTGTAGATCAAAGAGTTGATTCTCTATAAGACTCAATTATTAAGGGTGACTTTAAGATGCAGCCACGATTTGTGCCTGCTTCAACGAGCTCGAGAAGTGCGCAGCTTGAGCTCTGATGCAAATGTTGTATCAGCAAAATTATCTCCAATTGCATTGAACGACTGCGGCAAGCAGATGAGGCCCCGCCCCCCGCTCTGCCGCGCAGCACCTGTGTTGGCGCCGTTTAAGCGTTGCGTTACCAGTAACATAATTAGGATTATCCTGTTGCATTGTTATGGCCCACTTAGTAGGCCTGGCGTGTGACTGTCTGTGACAAAGAGAGCGAGAGAGAGAGAGAGAGTGCGTTGGAGAGCGAGCAAGAGCGAGCGAGAGCGCTGCGTTAATTTCGTATTGTCAACGCGGCCAATTACGAAAATTATTTGTGCTTCGCTGCTGGCGTCGCTGCTGACGTCGCTGCCAGTGCACATCAAGCAATTACCATGTTTCCCCTCCTTCAGCGACTACAAATTTTAATCACTGCTCTTCAGTGCTGCTCTGATTAATTGATTTAAGCCGCAACTCGAGCCGCGCAAAGTCTACAATTATTTTATGCACACACTCAAGAAGTAACTGTGAAAATGTCTTCGAGCTCTCTCACACACACACACACACACACACATACACAGCATATCGCGCACATTATGAAGGCATTTTATGTGCTGTTGCGCTTGGTAGGGCAGTGTGAGAGAGCGGCGCTGGGGCGGAGTGGGAGTCGCATATTGAGTGTAAACCTATTAGAGAAATTACCAACGAAATGAAGCGAAGCCCATGAACCTGGCCGAAAGGCCAATCTGCAGGTCAATTCAATTACTAACGTTCGCCGCGGACGAGGCGCGAGAGCTGCCACAAGAATTCGCAAAAAAAAAAAAAAAAAAAAAAACAATTGTATAAAATAACAAATTATTTTCTATTAAATTAAAAATATTTTTCTTTTTAATTCTAGAAATTTCTAATTTTGAGCTTTTGTTTATTTTTTATATTTTTCCTTATCATCTTTTAGCATAGTTTTTAGTATTAATATTTTAAATTATTTTCTACTATTCTTTCTAATATTATTTTTAAAATTTTCATTTTAATATAATTTTTTAGTTTTTTTTTTGTTTTTAATATTTTTATTTTTTTTAAACACATTTTTTTATTTTTAGTTTTAATATTTTAAATTATTTTCTAGCATTGTTTGGCAATATTATTTTTGTTATTTTCATATTATTTTTTTGTAATCTTTTAATTTTTTATTAGTTTTTTAACTTTCAAATTTTTGAATTTTTTTACTGTTTTTTTTTAAATATTATTTTTAAAAATATTTGTTTCATATTATCCTATAATTTTTTGTAATATTATTTATTTAAATTATATTTGAATACTTTATACTTTTTTTGCTATTATTTTTTAATTTATTTTATTTTATGTTTACATTAATTAAATTAATATAATTATTATTTTTAATTATATTTCATTTTATTTAGAATTTTATTTATTTTTTATGCATTTTTACTCTAAAATACTATAATATTTTTTGGTTACTGCTCGCGCGACCCTCGCTCTGCTTCTATCTTTGTGAGCTGTAATTTAAGGCACATATACTTTTGGCTGTAAATATTTAATGCATTCGCCCGATCATTTTCAAAAACAAAAAAAAAAACAAGCAAAAGAGGGCGAACGCCATTCGGCCACGCCCACACAGAACACGACTGGCATGAAAATAAAGCCTGGCCTTGTTATTATTGTTATTAAATTTTACTGCCCATAACTGTTGCTGGGCAGACAAATTAGTGGGCGGCTGGGTGGATTGCTAGGCATAGGAGTGGGCGTGGCAGTGGGAAGGGGCCAGCGGGTAGTGGGAGTATGTGCCTTGAGCTAGTGGACCACTAGCCAAGCCAAGCCAATGTGTGTGTGTGTGTGTGTGTGTGTGTGTGTGTGTGCGTGCTCCTCTACGCACAGCGTTTTAATGTTCTGTTTGTGTGCTCATCAATATTTATTGGGGTTCGAGTACGTGAGCCGCACACAATAAGCGGGAGCCACTGCCTTGGCCTCTGCTCGCCTTGGCCTTCGGCTGCAAACGTTTTTGTGCAAATATTTTTTCATTCTATTTCCGTTATTGTTGCTCCCAGATATATATATATAAATATACATATATATACATATGACGTGGGGCCAACCACAATGCAAATGCCCCACCCTCCCTCGCTGTGTATACCAAAAGCCTCAATTACCGCTAAGTAGCCGTTGGGGGCGTTAATCACTTACCTGAGTTACCTGTGCTCATTTATGCCTAAACAAAAGCAAGTTTATTGCTTATTTAGGCATTCGCCAGCAGCCCCAAAAAGTAGGCTCCACTATTTATTTATATATGTCACTGGAACAAATCGAATCGAATCGAATCGCATCGCATCGCAAATTTAAGCCGATTTCTATTGAGCCGTGCGCGTGGTGCGGGTAAACGCTTCAAGCGGCTTTTGTGCTCATAAATAAATAATGCATTATTATGAATAGGCATATCATAGACGCCACACACATATTGCCATTGATATATATAAATACATTGCCAGCAATCTATATGCATGAGCCTACGACTGCAAATGTGCAGAAGAATAAAGTTTCGCACGTGAGTTGAGCTTAATTTGGCGCAAATTCCATTATTTTATAATTAAAGAAAATAAATAATTCGACTGATAATAGATCAATATATGTACTACATATATATATTTATTTATATATTTATTTGTAGATTTCCCACATCAGTCCATTGCAAGTTCCTTTGAAAATGAAAATGGGTCTAGGACGTCGTGGGGCAAGTCTGCTTCTGCAATTACTTGACTTCAAAACTGAATGCCCAACATACTTGCTGCTTTAGACTAACTTCAATTTCATAGCCAGCCATAAGCTCTGCTCTCAAGTATCTAAACATCTTAGCTCTAAATAATTTCATATTTTGAAATGGATCTCTGCACTCTGCATTACAAGTGCTCGCTGATCTACTAAGATAAAGCTTATCAATCCATTCCATTGGTCACTTATGCAGCCACAGATTAACCCCATTCGCAATGCTTGATACTTATGGACAGCTACATCAGATATAGCCGATCTCAACCATCTTTAGTACACAGAGCATGGGTCATCTTCTATTTACTTATTCATTCCGTCAATACGTCTGTCTGTTTGAACGTCCCTTCGTCTAGCCATCGAGTCGTCTGTGCTTCCGTCTGTCTGACCGTATTTCCGTTTATCCTTTTGTCCTTTCGTCTAGCTGTCTGTCCTTTCGCCTGCTCATCCGTTTATCTGTCCGTCCTTTCGTTCATCTGTCTATCCCTCCGCTTGTCAGTCTGTCCTTCCATCAAGCTGTCTTTCCATCCGTCTGTCCTTTCGTCTACCGTTTTATACGCCTTCTGTCTATCCTCTGACCTGTCTGTCCGTCTGTCCGTCCGTTTGTTGTCCGGCCTGTCCCTTCCTTTAAATGTCCGTCCTTCCGGCTGTCTGTCTATACTTTCGTCTGTCTGCCTGTCCTTCCTTCTGCCAGTCCTTCCTTCTGCATGTCCTTCCGCCTGTCCGTTCTGCCGCCTATATGTCTGTTTTTCCGTCTGTCCTTTCGTCTGTCCTTTCATCTATTCGCCTATCCTCAAGTCTGTCCTACCATCTATCTGTCCGTTCGTCGGTCCGTCCGTCGGTCCGTCCGTTCTTCCGCCTTTCCCTCCCTCTATCCATCCATCCTTCCGTCTATTTGTCCGTCCTTCCGTCTGTCTGTCCTTTCATCTATCCGCCTATGCTCAAGTCTGTCCTACCTATCTATCTATCTATCTACCTACCTATCTATCTATCTGTCCTTTTGTCCGTCCGTCCGTCAGTCCGTTGACCCGTCTACCATCCGCCTTTCCTTCCCTCTATCCGTCCATCCTTCCGTCTATTTGTCCGTCCTTCCGTCAGTCCGTCCTTTCGTCTATCCGTCTCTCCCTCCATCCAACCATCCATTCTTTGGTCTATCTATCCAAAAGACTCCAAGCGACAAAGTCAAATCACTCATGACGAATAGTTTTGCTATCGATAACACTATGTAATCGATAAGTCGCTGATCAACAAATCAAATACGTCAAATATTCGATGCATCAAATCGGAAATCGGAAATGCCAAATAGATCAACGGGAAAAGCTGCATAGATATGCATCAATAAATATTGCACAATCAATATTGCACAATCAAGAATATATATATTGTACAAAAAGGTGTATTAAGTTCTTAAGCTTGCTAAATGCGATTTGCTGACAGATTTTGAAGCGATTTGAGCGATTTTTGCAGCTGCAGTTGCCACACATGGTGGCAAGGCGCGTGTCTGTGTGTTGTTGTTGTTGTTGTTGTTTGTTCAACCTGGCAGCGATATGCTGGTATGCGTGTCCTTGGCTGGGGCTGGCCATGGCAGCTTGATTACAAACTAAGCCGTTTAGAGAACGAGCGAGCGAGCGGTCTTCGTTTGCTTTATACAATCAGCTCGATGCCAAGAGGAAGATGACACAACGCAGGACAGCTAAGGACGGCCGAGGACAGCCAGGCAAAAGACAGCAAGGACATCAGCGCTCACTGATTGCCAGGCGCTCGAACGAAATAACGAAATAACGAAATAACGAATTATGTGTTTGCATAAATAAATAAGTAGATGCTTGGCGAAATGGAGCTGACTGAGCTGGCTGCCTGGTTGCCTGGCTGCCTGGCTGCCTGCCCGGCTGAGTGTCTTCCAATTGAATTGAGAAGATGTTACCGTTACCTCTGCCGCATGCACCGCAGTCGCATTCCGCTAAGCCGGCGCTGGCAGCGCTGTCGTTGCCAGCTTTGTCGCGCTGTGTTGTGAAAAATTCGCTCGCTTTATTATAAACAAATAGCTGAGCTGCGGCCAGGCATGCCAGCCCACAGAGCAGTCCCACGATCGCTCTGACAATGACACGCTCGCCATTATGTGGCAAGCAGGAGGCACACAGCGGATGTGCACAGTCAGGAGGCGGCGGCGGCCTGCTGCACCATGGATGGCTGATGCACAGCCAGCGAAATATTGTCGCTTGCAATAAATGCCAAGCATCCGCTGCGCCAGCGACAAGGACGCCAGCGACGACCGCCATTATGGCACTGGCGCCATTTTGTTTTGCTGCGAACCGAACGCGCAACCCCCTACAGCCCCACGCCCCACACAATCCAAATAACGCGAATGCGATAAATAATGCAGCTTGGCAATTGGCGTTGCCTCGGCCCCATGCCACTGCAGCCCCCCAACCACCACATGCCCCATGCTGCCGTCTCTGTTTTTTATGCCTTTCGGATGGTTGGCATCGCGGCAACGTTCCGCTTTAAGCCATGCCACACTCTTTAAAGGTGCAGCGAGCGGATGTGGCAAGTTGCTTATCAGTTTATGCGACGCTGATTCTGCGCTCACTTCATTGCGATACATTCACAAATTTAAGTGTTATGTGAATTACAGTTACGAATATGCTCGAATATGCTATACCCTGCATGGCTTGGCTGGGGCAGGGCCTTTCTATGCGATTCTCATTGTCTGTTTCTGGTGTTCTCTCGCTCACTCTGAGGATCTTCTCTTTGTCCCTCTCTCTCTCTCTCTCTTTTCTTCCTTCTTTACCTTTCAGTTTCACATTCTCTGTCTCTATCTCTCCCTCTCCCTCTCTCTGCCTATCTCCATCCCTGTCCTCCACCTCTGTCAACTTGCTAGGTCCGAACTTGAAGCGAGTAGGCAACACCACACCATCGCTCAATTCTCACCTGTGCCACCTGGGCGGGCAACATCCCAGTGCGAAGCGCTATTGTCGCTTGTTTTGCTTTTTACCTTTGGCATTTGCTGTTTAATTAAAACATCAACTGAAGCAGAAACAATGAATAATTCACATCATTATGACGTTGACGATGGCCACGAGTGCATGACCCGCATATGAGTGGGTGTGCGTGGGTGTGTTTAGGTGTGTGTGTGTGGCTTACCATTAGTTTTTGCAATCACTTGAATTTAACGTCGGCGACTTTTATGCAAATTGCTTCTGAGGTGCCAACAAAAAATGGCGTCGAGTTTTTGGATGCGTAAAGCGTATAAACTATATCCGGCGCAAGCCAATCAGGGTGTCCCTTGCACACACACACACACACACACAAGCAATTGCCTTAAAGGCTTTAAAAGCAATTTGTGGCACAGCCGAAAAACTAGAAGAGGGAAACCTATATAAGCGCATATAAATATATGTCTATATATATGTCTATATATATGTATATATGTATGTATATATATGCAGCACCTTTATATAATTTTTTCATTTATTTATTTTTTTTTTTTTCATAATTTTTTTGTCGCTTTATTTGGTTGTTTTTGCCTCGCGCGCCATTTATAGTTTGGCGCGTGCGAATTTAATCAAAAGTCAAAGCGTGCAGGATGCGCCAGGATATGCTCGATGCGTGTGCCTATGCGTGTGCGATTGTGTGTGTGTGTGCTGACCCACATAAAGGAAAACACCAGCAAATAACTGCGAGCGAGCGAGCGAGCGACGGGCACAAAAAGACTCATCAAAAACTCATAAATTTGCAATTTTCGACACATGACAAAATAAATTGTAAACAAAGCTGCGCTAAAGCATGAGCAGCAACACACAAACAATCAACAACAGCAACAACATCAATAACAAACATAAAAACAAAGGCTCTGCCTGCACACGAGGCGTATGAAAAATATAATTTTCTTTTTCTTTTTGTTTCTTCTTGAAATGTTGTGCGCAGCAAAGCCGATGAAGTTCATAATAAAACTGATGGCAGCACTAAAAAGCCAAAGCTGATAAATTCGGAACTGACGCTGAAATTGCAGCTGGAACTGGAACTGTAGCGGCAACTAATACCTTTTATGCGCAGCAAAATAATTCATTTTAAACTGGAGCTTGAAAGTTGGAACTGGAATTGGAATTAGAAGTATATCTAGAGTTGGAACTGGAGCGAATGCTTGCATGAGGCATAAAGGTGAAGGCAAAGAAGAGACAAAGACAAAGTGGAAGGTAAACACAAAAGTGGAACGCTGAGGACACTGGAACACAGTTAGAGCCAAAAGAAGGGATTACACTTGCACAACTAAAATTGGTATGAATTATGATTATTATTATCATGGCATTATCATCATTGCTATTGTTATTATTCTTATCATTGTTATTCTATGAAAAGTTCAACTCTCTATGAAGATACATAAGACCGCTCTCTCTCTCTCTCTCTCTCCTTCACTCTCTTTTTCTCTCCCCTCTCTTTGCCGTTATGCCTCTCTTTGCTTCTAGACCCAAATGCATCTCTCTTTGTTCTAATCTCTCTCTCTCTCTCTCTCTCTATCTATCTATCTCAGTCTATTTAGCTTCTCTCGCTGATTCCTCTTAAATTTAATGCGATTTTTTCTGAAGTCAAATTCAGCTTTCACTTTGCTTGACTCATGATCAGCTTTAGGAGGGACTTTGTCGTTTTTTTCCTCTGGTTTGTTGCGACTGACTCACGTCTATATATAACACGAGTGCAGCTTATATGCGAATATTTATATATAGTATTTACCCGCATATCGAGACAGATTTTCTTTCAATCAAATTCAGCGTCGCGACGTTCGACTTTGTTGGTGATAAATCAAAGTTCACTTTGAATAAGCGAACGTCGATGCTCGGCTAGGGGATACCGCGCACCTCATACTACCTGGTACATACCCTGTAAAGCAGGTATTACAGGGTATCTTAGACATTCCATGGAATGTCACTTTGACTGAATCTTGCATTCCTGAGGTTTCACTCGACACACGCTGTTAGTTGATAGCATTTAGCCCTTCAAGGCGTCGCATGGATATGTATGTAAATATTTATATAGTATGTGAACAAATTCAGTTTTGTTTTGCTTTCATTTTACCCATTAGGCAACAATGAATATCATTTATAAAGCACATATGCAGTTACACTATAAATATAACATATATATAGGTGTGTGTGTATGTGTGCTTGCATATATTATCACTCGATATCAATTTGCTCCTCACTCTGTTCCATTGTCGCAAATGGAATGCATTGAATTCTGAATTGAGAATTGTGACCCACGGACGTTGCGTCGTGCGCTTTTTGCTGGCAATTCGAGAACGAGAATGAGAAGTAAACAAATTTGCAGCGACGCTGTCGACATCGCCGTCGTCGTCGTCGTTGAGCTTATAAGCGTTTTGCAACCGCAAGCACGAAATAACAGCAACAACAACAACAACAGCAGCAGCAGCAGCAGCAGCAAAAAGCAATAGGAAAAAGTTCAACTAATTAGCGCAAGTGACTTTTGGATCCGTTGCCGTTGCCGTTGACGTCGCTACCTTCAATTGAACGGCGTTGTTATTGTTGCTGTTGAATAGCATAAAAAAGTTGTACTTGTAAAAAAACGCAAAAAAGTGGCAATTAACACATTTTTCATAGAGCGTCGCAACCGGTTCAATTTCTAGAATAGCTGCCGAAAATTGCAGAGAGACAGACAAACGGACGACTAACTTACACATAATACATAACTTTATCTGTGTTACACATACAGACAAACACACACACACATGCATGTACATACGTATGTATATGCGCGCTTTGTGCTAATCTTTAAATTGAAAGAAATCTCAGTGGCAGCTTCGGACGCGGAGAAGCTAGCTATATGGAATTTATTTTGCGGCCGGCGCTTTTAGTTAGCAGGCGACGTGCGGCGTGAAGAGATCTCAATTATAAAATATTTATAGAAATAAAAAAACATCTACATTATCGAAAAACTTGTTGCAATTAATGAAAGTTATAAATATTGCTATACACTCTCGCACTCGTTCTCCCTCTCTCTTTGTGTCTGCTTGGTTATTATATTGTTTGGTAAATTCAATGAACGTGGTGCAAGAGTCAATGACAAAATAAAGTGCAAACTACGAGAGTCAATGCAAACGGGGCACACAATTCCAAACACGAATACAATTGCAAATATAACGGCAATTGTAGTACGATAACGAACAGGAACCCTCACACTCCCCCACCACACGCTAAACACCAACCACAAAGGCATCGCCGATAAGCACCGTTACTTATCAACTTTGATACCGCACTCTCGCGCTCTTTGCTCTCTCTCAGCTTGTGTACGCTACTCTCACGTAACTGTTCACTGACAGCAGAAGCGTACGCACAGTTAGAGCACAGCTGTTGCCGTCGTTCAAGTATCCCGAGCTAAGAAGAAGAAGCAGAAACAACAATAACACGAAGAAGCAGTAACAGCAACAATAACAACAGCGCGCACAAAGCTCAACGCGCAGTTTGCACTGTCGATTATGCAAAGCAACAACAACAACTGCCACTTACATATAAAGTATACAACTATAAAATATATTTATCCTACTGCATGTGCAAAGCAATGAAAACAAGTGCTCTTAAACACTAACTAAAACAAAAAGAAATACACGTAAATGTATCGCGTCACTGCTTACAAAATCAACGCTAAACGCTAAACAACAACAACTAAATTTACAACACCTACACACACACACGCGCACGGTAAACAGAATCACAATGGCCAGAGATAGACTGCCAGAGCTTTTGCAGGTGAGTCGTTGTGTAAATTGGTTTTTTGTTAAAGTTATTAGCGCCAATGTATTTCCGTTTGCTTTTTTTATGAGAGAGCAAGCTTCACTTGTTTATTGTGCAAATACAGTGTGCCAAAATGCAAAATAATAATAGCAAAATGAAAAAAGTGTTGCATAAGTGCTTCATAAATAACATCCTGTAACGCCCATTGTTAGGCAGTACTTTACGATAGAGTTGAAAACAAATAAATGAATAATAAAAAAAGGACATGATTTATATAAAATTGAAATTTCAAATTTGGATTTTCGATGCGTCTAGTTACGTGTGTTTTGGTTTTTGCCGGCATTGCCAAAGACTACTCGACATTCCACGGCCGGTATTAGCACTATCTTGCCATTTGTCTGCAGGAAGGGGGCGCTGAGTATTGTCACTGTTAAGCTTGGGCCTTTTTATCAGCGACGCAAGCAGCTAGATTGCCCACAGATAAGAGCGATAAAGTAGGCCTCATGTGAGGGCCATCCCCCAGGCCCACTGTTGTTCCAATTTCCAATTTGCTGGCCAGCTTTTATTATGCACACCACTGCCAGATTGTGCATTCCGCGCCCATCGTGCCCCTTGAGAGAGAGCAGATCGCTAGCGAAAAAGAAGAAGAAAAAGAAAAAGAGTCTAAATCAAGCACGAAGTTTTAGTTTGAGCTACGTCGGCATCGCTGCAGCAGCGATGCTCGAAAATAAATTGTATTGTGTCGAGCTCAGGCTGTTAACTATTTGAGCAATTTGTTAACTATTTTGCAGCGCTCACTGAGCGCCAACTCAACGTCTTCATCATCGAACGGTTCGTTGTTGCTCAGCGCTTACAACGCCACCACCGAATCCCTAACCAGCAGCAACAACAACAACGTGGACATCAACAAGGATCGTAGCAAAATGTCGCAGCAAGGAACGAATGTGGATGCTATTCTGAATCCGGTAAGTGCGTGCGTGTGTCCCAGTATGCGTGTGCGTGTATATATTTATGTGTGTGCGAGCATAACTGTGAGTGTATCGAAACTAGAGCGGAGCGCACATCGTGCATTATTTGTGAAAAATATGAATGAAACTTCAATCAGAAATAAACAGTGTTAAAATAAGATACGTGTAAAGAGTAGAAAGAAAAAGATAAAAGATCGTCTTCTATTGAAAGTACCACACAAAAGTGGATCGTGACTCGTGTTTCTTTTGTAAACGACACGCTGTCATCACTGGTCTGCGTTAGTAAGCAGGCCAATACTCGTTGAATTCTAACTGTTTATCATACAGTTCTTGATGGCCATATGAATGATTCAGCGAGCGGCGTCAGAATCAGAAATGAATTACTCAATCGAACCGCGTGATAAGCGAAGTGTAGCTTATAGCAACGTCTAATTAATAAAATACATAAATGAAAAGCAAAAAAAAACAAAAATGTTTATGCCATATGTAAATCATTGTTAAGATCTTGACATAATATATAAGATAATAAGCGCTTTAAAAGGCTTAATGAACCGATATGCTAGGGAATACTAGACAGATATCGACAGTATATAGTCACTCTTACTGAATGCTTTCAATTAATTGAGCCAATTCATTTATAAATCGAATATTTATGCGGTTCAGTATAATTTCCATATATATATATATATAACTATATGTGCCCTACTATATATAATCTCCATTGCAGTATTCGGAAATTCGTTATCAACTATCGCAAATCGTGAGCAATCTGGAGGCCATGGAGCGCATGTCGCAGACCATCCATTTGCGCACCTTCAGCGGTAGGTACAGTGAGCACACATTACCGTTGACACTGGCAGCATGCTATTCATGTGTATGTTTACCGCAGAGAACGAAATGGATGAGCTGCACAACAAGAATCTGCGACTGGGCAATCATCTGATGAGTCGGTTCAGGGAGTTCAAAGCGAACCTGCCGCCAGAGACGGACTACAGCCTGGAGGCGCGCATGAAACGCACCCTGTTTTACGGCCTCTACCAGACCTTCATCAATCTATGGCAAAAGAACGAACAGTTCCTGCAGAACTATGAGACGAAGGTGAAGAAGAATCTGCGCTTGCACTCCAAGATCAGTAAGTGAACGAAAGTGGCCGGTCGAAGGTTGAATTAATCCCATTGCATTCGGCATTTTGGCCATTTCTTTAGTCAATGCAGAGGCCAGTGAACAGGAGATTGAGCTGCTGATAGAGAACAAGACAACGAAGCTCTTTGTCGACAATGTGAGTCCATTTGCCATGGCTATGAGCTGAGTTTATAAACAAAAGAAAAAACAAAAACTAATTTGATTTAGATACTGCAAGAGACAGATAAGGAACGGCAGACGCTGCGTGATCTGATGGACCGGTTCAACGAACTGCGCAAGTTGGAGAAGTCCATTGAGGATGTCCATGCGCTCTTTATGCGCATCCAAACGCTCGTCATGGAGCAGAGCGAGACGATACAGCGCGTCGAATTCCATGCGAATCAAGCGACGCTCTACACTGAGAAGGGCGGCACGGAGCTCGACAAAGCCAACGAATACCGGGAAAAGGCGCGCAAAGTAATTCAATTGCCCTTCAATTTTCACACTCAATTTTATTTATTTCTTTTTATTTCCTTTTCAGAAAAAAATAATGCTCATTGCCATACTCGTTGCAGTTGTGTTAGTTTTAATATTTATCGGTATTTATTTGTGATGCACGCAAGCGCAAAGCAATTCTTTTTTTTCATATTTTTAGGACAAATAAATTTAATTTTGCTAAGCGGGTTTTGTTTTTGTTTCGGAAATATTTTCAAATGCTTAACTCACCACAGCTGAGCTACGCGCGCACACAGGGTTGCATTTGCTGTAGCCACAAATATCTGTAAACGAAATTACTTCAATTGTCTGTCAGCTGATTTTTGTTTATAAATAATGAACACTTCAATATTTGCATAAGCTGCCAATTATTAAACGTACCATTATTAATTAATCATAAACATATTCGAAAAAAACATTAAGATTGTTGCATATATTTTTACATTTACAAAAATGGCAATTTTATGATAATTTTACTCCGCTTCTGCTGTTAAACGTTAACGTACACTGTTAAACGCAACCTTCTGTTCCGTTACGAGACATTACATTTTAAAAACGCAAATGAAAAACTTTCTACACTACCAAAGTCTGAGTTTACAGTAAGTAATAAAACTAAGATATTAGATCACCCTAATTATTATATTGATTATTCAGGTCTCTTTAATGTTCATTTTATTTTTTACAAATATTTTATTCATTTTGAATTTAAATTTGAATAAAATGTAATAGGCACTTTTGTGGGGTTAATATGTAAATTTACTAAATAAGATGAGAAGGCAATGCCTAAGGTGATATATCTAAAAAAATCTATAAAATTTGCGCAACCATAAAGCTGGAAAAGACTTAACTTCATGGAAAAATAGTAATTTAAGTTAATTGAATCAGCAATGTATATGGATAAATCTGTAACGTAAGCGCAGATTGAGTAACGTAATCTGAAACATAACATAGCTATGTTATGCATATGTTAACGGTCCAAATAGCCATACCCGCGACTTAACATAACATAATACGCTGCTAAAAATGCAAAACAATGAAGATAAATAAAAGCCAAAACGACAACAAAACACACACAATATAAATAATTAACGCATTTCAGGGTAAGTGCTCGATTGAATGCAATATGCAGCCAGTGGCCAAACGATAACAGGCATCCGAACGCAAACAAACAGCGACACACAATCAACTTCTTGACCCATTGGCGAGCGCCATTTTTTCGCTGGCGTCGCACAAAGTTTGCTAATAGTCCGCTTAGAGTTCGGAATCCCTCGATGCTAGCCGTGCCGAATCACTCGTGGCAGCATAATAACAAGACTTATTATTAAATTTCGTTATAGCTAGTCGGTTTGCCGTGGGAGGGCCGCCAGTGCCAGTGGCATAAAATGGAAGACAACAGCGGCATGTGTAAAAGTGTAAAGTCTTCGGCCGACTCTGCTGTGGCTGTTGCTGTTGCTGTTCCCGTTGTCACCGAAGCGTCGGCAACCAGTGCAGCCAGCGCGGCCACAACCAATGCCAATGGCAAAGGTTTACAGTTCAAGCTGGCAACAGCGACAGCAGCGGCCAGCGCAGCTGAGCCCGAGGAGCTGCTCGGCTCGGTGACAACACAGAATTGCCCGGGCACACGGGCCAGCGCGCGTGTCATACAGAAGATGAAGCTAGATCTGACGCGTCCGATGACGCCGCCGCCGGCTGAACGGGAGCATAGCAAGAAGGAGGAGAAGGCCGCACAGAAGACGCCCTCACAGCTGCGCGCTGCCAGCAAAACGACCTGGACAAATCTCGAACGCAACTGTTTCTTCGATGCACTCAACGAATTTGGCAAGGACTTTGAGGCCGTCGCCAACTGCATCAATGCCAAACTGAAGCGTCGCAACTCGAGCAGCGACTACAGCTTCAAGACCAAGGACCAAGTGCGCCAGCATTACTATCAGACATATCACAAGATTGGCAAATATGTTCGCTTCACGGATGGTAAGTCCTTGCCAATAGTCCTTGTTGGCCCAGCCACTGCCACTGCTCAACTCTCTTAATTCCCAGAGCTCAAGAAGCCCGCCCAGGAGCTGTACACGCTGATCAACTATGGCGAAATGCGTCGCAAGCTGCAGTTCCTCACGGAGAAGCATTTCATGAAGCTCAAGCAGCTCATCTATCAGGGCCACATCACGGTGCGCAGCAAGGGCAAGAATATACGCATCAAGACGCCCTCGTGCAAGGCGCTGCGTCGTCTCAATCAGCTCGATGGTGAGTCTTGCCTGGCTTCAAGCTAATCTAGACGAAATCACTTCTATGCGTCGCTTACAGACACACTGGAGGACATACGCTTGCCTAGTAAGATCGAGGTGCTGGTGAATCCGGCGAACATGGAGGCCTTTGGTCGCGTCCAGTCGCTGGCACAGAATCCGCGAGGACGCGCAATTGTGCCGCTGCACAAAAAGCTAATCACGTTCATTAAAACGTTTCAGTACAAATGGCGCAGTGTGGACGCCAGGCTGGCGGAGGAGCAGCTGCTAGCCAGCAGTGCAGCCGGTAGCGCAGAGCCAGCCGAGGCTTTCACGGAGCCAGCGGTTTGCTTTCTGCCCAAGCCTGGCGTGCCTATACATCGTCCGCTGCTCAGCATTACGGCGTATTTGAGCAGCGTCAACATATGCCTGGGCGCCTACGAGGAGCGTCTGGGCGTCAAGGTGCGCAGCGAGACGCTGGACAGCACCGCAGCTGCGGCTGCTGCCAGCGCGAAGCGTGCACGCACCGAGAGCGGCTCAGAGAAACGTTCGCCGGAGACCAAAAAGCTGAAGCCGCTGTCCAGTCCGGCGCACGACAAGTCCGTGGACGAGCTGGTCGAGGGCAACAATCATGTAAAGCTGGAGAACAGCAGTGGCGACGAGCTAACGGAGGAGATCAACGAACTGCTCGCAACCACAACAAACGCTGGCGACGCCGCTGAGCCAACAGCCAGCACTAGCACCACTACCACTACGGCTGCAGCACAAGTCGCTGCTCCAGCGCCAGCTCCAGCGCCGGCGCCAACGCGTGCCAAGCGCAGTGATGCCTTAGGTGCTGGCGGCGGCAAAGGCGCCAAGGCAGCTGCCGCAGCGCGCAATTTCAAGCCGCTGCTGAGCGATGACGTGATCAAGCGCATACGCAGAGGCTGGACGATATCGAACTCAGCGGATATAACCATTGGTGATCTGTATGTGGTGCTGGGCCAGGACTCCAAGCTGGAGCTCGAGTATTATTGGTGTGAGCCGGAGCTGGGCACACCGAGCGGCTCCACAGGCGTCAGCACATCGTCAAGCTCGTCCGCATCGTCAGCCTCGCTGCCGTACAATGCCAACGACTGTGATAGCGTGGAACGCGTCAAGGCCATCACAACGGCCACGGTTAGCAACAAGCTGAAGCATCTGCTACTCGTTGCCAATCTCAGCGAGCGTGTGCGCAAGCGTCAATGCAACTGCGGCCACAGCTGCGATCGCAAACGCGATCTCATCAACAAGGCGCGTTGGCTCAGCAACCTGGCAAGCTCTGGCACGGGCACGGTAACTGGATTGGGAGCAGGCGCAGCCGCCACAACTCCAGGCGATGGCAACGAGGTCATCTTTCGCACGCCCATGCTGCCAGTGCGTCGACCCCTGATCAATATCATCGATCCAGTGCGTCAGCTAACCAAAGTGCGTGCTTGACTTAAATTTGTCAAGATCATACCAAGATTGATATCAATTTTATTCGCTTTTGCAGCTCACGCGCCAGAAGCTATCGCGGCAGGTGCTGGTGCAGCGCTGCCTTCTGCCGCCCTCCTCAGTTGACCAGCCTTACGATCTGCTCAGCCTGCGCAATTTGCAAAACGGTCTCTTCGAGCCCATCGAACGCGTCAGCAGCAGCAGCAGCACAAGCGGCGACAGTGACAGCAGCTCTGTGCTGTCCAAGCTGAACGCAATTAGCGGCAGCAGCGCTAGCCAGCAGCAGTCTGAAGTCGAGGATCGCAACAGCGGCAGCAGCAGCAGCAGCCACAGCCATAACAACAACAATGACTACAACAGCAGCGACTGCAGCGGCGCGGGCATCAGCGGCCTGGACATGCCTAATTTGGACTTTTCCGCGGAGCCAACATCACTGCCAGCCAGCAGCACCACCCTGCCAGAGGATGCACAAGATGAGAGCACCAGTAAGACGATCTCAGCTGCCAGCCAGCCAATGTTAACATTTCCCATTCCATTTCCATTCGTTCCTCCCTCGCTCGCTCTGTGTGTGTGTCTCCATGCCACAGGCTGTCTGTCCTCTTTCATTCTATGCCCAGATCTTGACATACATTGACTTAAAACTGATTCTATCGCTCGCAGCTCAAAACTTCTTCAATGGCAGCGTCAGTCCGATGCACTTGCTGCGCGACTCCACGTCGAATGCACGCTGGCTGGAGGAGAATATTAATGACTTTTCGCTGACCAGCCTGCTGGGGCATCTGGACGACTTTGATGCCACACGCGATATACTGGTGAGTGGCTCGTGGCAGCAACTGTCCATTGCATCACATAAACCTAATTAATAAATGCCTTCGATGCAGGATCCGTCGTCGACCATGTCGGTGATCAGTGAGAGCAGCGTGGATTATCGCCACAAGTTTCAGGAAATTTCGGCTTTGCTGCAGCAGCAGGAGAAGGATTAACACGATACAAAACACGCTGTGGAGGCGACGTTGCGGATCACATGGACACACACACACACACACACACACCTACACACTATGTTGTTGTTCGTCAATTTGATTTGTTTTTACAATATTTATTAGTTAAAGCAGAGAATATTCTATTCCAAAACAAAAAGAAAAAGAAAAACTAATTCTCCCAATTTAACACGGATATTATTAATGTTAATTTCAACATTTTCATTATATATATAGATATATATATATATATATATTGTGAACTGTCAAGCAATCTTTACCACTGCACTAGGCCTTGTGATTTTGAAATTGTTCGTTTACTTTTAAAATTAATACTATATACTTCGAAACATACACATGCTCGATATTTATTTCATACATATTATCTATGCCTAAGTATTACAACACTCACATTGTCTTGCGTTTAGCCCGCCCGAAGGGGTTTCAATTTCACCTTTTTTCATTACTATAATTATTATCTTTTTTTTGTTTTGGTTGTAGTTACTAGATTAGCTTAGTTATTAGTAATTTAGACCAGAATAAGTTGTATTGTAGTTGTAACACGAAATATGCATACAAATATAAAAATAAACAGTTTACCCTGTATATATGCGCCCGAAAAGAAATGTAATTTATATATATATATATATATATATATATATATATATATATATATATATATATTTGGAGAATATGAAATGAGCAATATCTCTGAAAGTTCGTGTCATAAAAATAATTATATAATGCTATAAATTATCTCAGCGAAAAGCTATAAAAACAGAAAATTATCATAAAACAACAATAATGTTAAAGTGTACCTATTTTTGGTACATTTTAAGCACACGTTTTTGGTACAGTTTGATATACGTTGCTGTTAAACGTAAGTCAGATGAGTATGCATGTGCATACACTTTTATAGCCCTGACAGTTGCTGCAAGCATTTCCTGAATGGAAGATACACATACGTATGTATATATATGCATATATATGTATATTGTTAAATTTCCAATTAAATAGCCGATTCATACTTTGCAATCTTTTGCGTCTTTTAAGATACGTATTGATGTGTACGTATGTGCATGTGTGTGTAGTGGCAGTGCAATGAACGAGAGCGCGCACTTGAAGAAAGCGAGAGTGTAAAAGTGTGAAAATGTTTGAGTGTGAGACGGAGCGAGAAAGAGAGAGAGAGAGCTAACGCGCGTGTAGTAAATATGTAGTGCCGATAAGCAACGGCAATTTGCTATAGGGACAACAACAAGCTACTAATATTTTGTTGTTGTTATTGGTATTGTGTTAGAGACGATGCGATGGCAGCGCTGACAAATCCAGTGTCTGCGTTTTAGCTTACCGCTGCAAAGTGTTAATCATTATTTTCTATTGTTTTTTTTAGTGTTCTTATTACTAATATTTTTGCAGTTTAGGCGTTTTATGATGCGCCAGTCGAGTTTATCACATTAGTTGACTGCCAGACGTGCCAGCGACCGCTTCGAGCCCCAGCAGCGACAATATCAACAACATGAGCACCGTTAGTCTTTCGCTTGGCCCATTTATATGGATTATGCCTATCGTTTAGTTATTTTTTTACTTTTTTTGTTTGTTTTTGGTACAGCCGAAGCATATCTTGCAGCTGAGCGCCGAGCAGCGACGACAGTTTGTGGACTCGTTTGACTGGGTGTTCAGCGACATAGATGGCGTCATCTTTAACTTGGACACGGAGGTCCCGAATGCCAGCCAGGCGTATGCGGCTCTCGAGCGTGCCGGCAAGCGGCTGACCTATGTGACCAACAACAGCGTGCGCACTAGTGAGAAGACTGTGCGACGCTTTGCCAAGTCCAGCCTGCAAGTGGCGCCGCAGCAGATCTGGCATCCGGCCCAGACCCTGGTCTACTATTTGCGCAGCATCAAGTTCGAGGGACTCATCTATATCATAGCCTCGCCGCAGTTCAAGGCGGTGCTGCAGGAGGCGGGCTTTCAGCTGCTCGACGGCGTAAGTAGCTCCGCTTCAGCCATCCAAGTTGATCCATTTCACTCACTGCCTCACGGTTTAGCCCAATCATTTCATTGAGGACAACTATGAGGATCTGGCGCGCAACATATTCGATAAGCAGCCGGTGCGTGCCGTGGTCATCGATGTCGACTTCAATCTTACTTCGTCCAAGCTGCTGCGCGCCCATCTCTATCTGCGTCAGCCGGATTGCCTGCTAATCACCGGCGCCACAGATCGCTTGCTGCCCGTTGGCAAGGGCCTCAACATCATCGGACCCGGCGCCTTTGCCTCCATTCTGGTCGAGGCCAGCGGCAAGCAGCCAATTGTGATGGGCAAGCCGGGCCGTGCGCTGGGCGACATGCTGCTCCAGCAGCACAACATCAGCGATACACGGCGCGTGCTCATGATCGGCGATATGCTGGCACAGGATGTGCGCTTCGGCCGCATGTTCGGCTTCCAAACGCTGCTCGTGCTAACCGGCGGCTGCACACTCGACCAGCTGCTGGCCGAAACAGATCCCGAACTGCTGCCCGACTACTATGCCGACAGCGTGTTCGACTTGGTGTCAGTGCTGGCCCAGCTGGTGCCCAAGGCGCATGGCTAGATCCATGCAAGCATATATGTGTTTATATATATATATAGTTTAACGGTTAAAGGTGACCTTGTGTAATCTTAAGTAGCGTAACCCCAACTTGACCATGTACCTATTCCGCTTTCATTTTGTTTATGTACTATATATATCAAATTTCTGATAAGATATTGTATTGAATATATATATATATGTATATATATATATATATATATATATATATATATATATATATATATATATATATATATATCAAATTTCTGATAAGATATTGTATTGAATATATAGTGTGACGCACTTCAACTATTCTTTCGACTTGGATCGATCAAGTTCGATACGGCTGCGCTTTGAGCTTCATATGAGAGGCAGCTTAATCTCTCGCTCCCTCTCCCTCTCTCTCTCTCCCTCTCGCACACATTTTATATATTACTATAGACTTTATTGTATCTAGAACTCTAGAACTCTGGGCTTATCTAAGTTATAAATGTTGCATGGAAAAGTGTTTGCCTTTAGTGTGGCTTGTCGCACAGATCGCCCAGGCAGTCGGCCACATAGTCGGGCATCTGGGCATGGTCCGCGGGCAGCTTGGCCAGATCCGCTTCGCTGCTGCCGCCGGTGAGCACCAGCAGCGTCTGGTAGCCGCTGGCGCGCGCAAAGCCAATGTCGCTGGCCAGGCTGTCGCCGATGAAGAGCACTCGATTGGCCGGTATGTGGGCGTGATGCTGGCGCAGCAGCTGACGCAGTGCCTCGCCCGGTTTGCCCAGCACCGTCGGCTGGCGGCCAGTGGACTGGGCGACAACGTCGATGAATGGACCGGGTCCTGGGAAGAGACGCAATCATTTAGTGGCCATAGGCCAAGCCGTTGCTAGGGCAATGCCTACCAATGATGTCGCGATCGCCGAAAGGTATCAGCGCATCGGCGGCGCCGGCCAGGAACAAGCAGTTGGGATTCTGCAGCTGGATGTGAGCGCGCATCAGCTTGGTCGCCGTCAGATTGAAGTCCACATCGATGATGACCGCTGCCACGGGCTCGCCGCCAAAGATGGCCTCACGCAGCTCGGCCAGGCTTCGGATGATGACGCCCTCGCGCTGTCCAAATGAAACCGGTTGAATCTCTGTCAAGAGCCCTGAGCCCACCAACTCACCTCCTGCGTTAGCCGAAAGCCAGCATCGCGCAGCAGCTGCTTGAACGACGGCGTCGCCAGGCAGTAGATCAGCCCAGCAAAGCCAATCGCCTGCAGGTGATCGCAAATGGCCTGCGCCGGATGCACAATCTGTTCCTGCTGGCCAACAATAATGGCTGACAAACCAGCTAACACACATCAGTGGACGACCTACCTTCAGCACATGCAGCTGCGCCTGCTGGGCGAACTTGTGCAAGTGCTCCGCCACGGAGCTGATGCTGTTGTTGGTCACAAAGGTGAGTCGCTTGCCGCGACGCTGCAGCTCCGCCAGGGCCTGCGCCGAGCCGGGTATAAAGTCGCGCAGCGTATACCAAACGACACCTGCAAACAAGCCCAGTCCGTTTCCACTTTAGACCACATGCGCTTGGCCTGTGTTTCATTCCACTTCAGTTCGCAGCGAATTGAGCGTGGAACGCACGAGCAAAGGACTTGGTTTATATAGAAACTTAGATTACTTTTGTTAAATGTATGCCTATATATATAGTATATGCACTATATATACACATATATATAGATCTGTAGAACTGTATTTCCCTGCAGTTTTTAGCTGCGTTGAACTAGCTCAAAAATATTGAGAGAAGCTTGAAAAAACTTTTAAAATTAATACAAAAACTTTGTCTATATAGTGCATAGTATATATAGACTATGATATGATATAGTATATGCACTATATATACACATATATATAGATCTGTATAACTGTATTCCCCTGCAGTTTTTAGCTGCGTTGAACTAACTCAAAAATATTGAGAGAAGCTTAAAAAAACTTTTAAAATTAATACAAAAACTTTGTCTATATAGTGCATAGTATATAGACTATGATATGATATGATATATATATATACTATATGCTATATATATATATTTAGTATACGACAACAGTGGAACAAACCGTCGCAATCACAGAACACGACATCGAAGGAATTGAGAAACTTTTCCCGTTCCGCTGCGCTGAGCTGCTTCAAGATCTGGGGCTGTCAAAGATAATGAAAGATTTGTATATATATTGAAGCGTATTGGAGGATCCGTTGTGAATGACGCACGCTGTGGCAGTTCGATTGAGCTGAGCGCCAAGACGTCGCGGCGACTCGACACAGACGACGCAGCATCTTAACTACTTACCGAGCTGCGGCTCATCTTACGCTCGGCGGAGATGAAGAACAAACAAATCAACAAAAGCGGGTTAAAGTTGAGCGAGATTTGTGAGATTATTTTGAATTTTTGTTATGCAAATTGCAGTCAAGCGTTGCGCTGCATCCACACCGACCTAAGCTCCAGTTACGCCCGACTATAATGCTCGACTGACCAAAGACAATTGACGTAGGCTGCCAGCTGGAGGCGGTCAGTTGGTAACGGACTTTTCAATTTAGCTGCTCGCAATTTGATTAGCAACACGCTCGATGATCTCGCTGATCTCGCTGAGTGAAGTGTTGTGTGACAGAAGCTCTCGATATGCCTCAATTGCTTGCTTCCAGCCAACTCGCTTTACAGCTGCTGTTCCAATTGATTTGACACCATCTGTAGATAGATATGATATGATGGATGCGTGTATATAGATGGCTATATGTTTAGATAGTGCTCGTGCTTCCGGCTCTGCTCGCTGCTTACCTGACCTGTAGCACTAGAGCGCGTGTTATGAAAGATCATCGCTGATCACGCTGTGGATCAGCACAGAATATATCTATATGAAGTGTGCTTCCTCACAATCCATCTATATGCAGTCTACTTGGTATCATAAGACATAAGATCGATGATATATGATCGATATATATGATTCAATTTCTAACTTGACTAAAACTCTTAGCCTCGATCTGTTCCATTAGGATCTTCTCTATAGCCAATCTTTGCATTAGCTGATGATTCCTTTAACTGGCTGATCTTAAGATCAATGCAACTTTCATTTTCGACTGACTTATGACCTCTACGGTAACTGTTCAAAAATATCTATCATGATATAACTTTTTCCTCGCCTTCAAGGTATTGCCCATCTGACCAGGTTTTCTCCACTTTTAGGCAGTTGCAGTATTCCCCTTAAGCTGCTCCTTTGATGTCATCTTTATCCGCTCAATCTCAGCACAGCGTTGGCCTCTCACAAGCCTTTTCAGTTTCGGCTAGGCCGAACTATAGTGTGGAGCAAGAGTGCCAACTTAATCTCACATAAACATCGAAAGTCGAATATGTGTAAGCCATGGAAATTTAAGATCTTCTATATCTTTTATACGTCTATCCACATATCAGTCATCAGCTATGATTTTCCACATATTATCTACACCATCCTTATACCTACTTTGTTATCCATATCGAAGTCTGGATGATTATCTACAAACTTCTACATCTTTACATCTTCTATATATTATCCATACCACCTTTATATCTACCACAAATTATCCATATGTTATCCATAACTCAATCTTCAGTTACGATTTGCCATACTATTATAATATTTGCTACAAGTCTATCTATATTAATTTCATACCTACTTTACATCTTCTATAACATTATCCCTGGGTTATCCGCATGTAATTCTATATTATCCATACTATCCTTATATGTTCTACAAGCCTATCCTTGTGTTATCCATATATAATTATATATTATCCAAGCTATCCTTATATTTTCTACAAGTCTATCTTCTTCTATCTATTTTATTTATCCATGTGTTATCCATATGTAATTCTATATTATCCGTAGCATCCTTATACCTTATATAGCTCTTTCCATGCGTTTTTTATATGTAAATATACTATCCACACCTTCCTTGTAACTTGTATAAGTTTATCCATATAATATCCGCTTGTAACTCTTTATTTGACATATTTTCTATGTCACCCAAGTCTCTCCATTCTCTGCCTTAGCCTGTGAGCCTACAAGGCCTGGTTCCTTTCAATCATTGCAAATCTCGTAAGATTCGTAAGATTTACCCAAGTAAAGCTTCTTAGAAATTTAAACAACTTTCATTTATATATTTCGTTTTTGTTATCGTTGATTTCATCTTATTTTTTTTTTCATTTTTAATCTCATTTTCTTAGTTTTATTTTTATTTTTTTTGTAAATTGTTAACAATTCTATGTGTAAATTTACATTTAGAACATTCTGTACATCGCAGCACATCTCTCTCTCCCTCTCTCTTTCGCTAGCTCTCTCTCTCTCTCTCTCTTTGTTGTATACAAATATATTTATCAAAATAATAAAATATATTAATTGCATCTCTTAATCATTTCTATTTTGTTGTATAAAACATATTTTTGTATGATTTTTTCGTTTGTGCTGGGCGAAAGTAACACAAAATTGTTGGAACAACTCACATAAAGCAGCACGTACTATACAAATATATATATATGGGTGTTAGGTATGTATGTATGCGTGTGTGTGTGTGTTTATAGATGGTATAAGGTACATTGGATTGTTTATGTTGATGCTGCTCATATACAAACATGATAAGCACTCGCAATCTGATGGAGTTTTTGGCGCAGCAGCAGATATATATACACAGATATATATATATATATATATATATATATATATATATATATATATATATAAATATTCGACACTAGGTACAAACAAAAGCTTAGATCGAAAACAACATGTGTATGATTAAATAACTTGAAGTGATCTTTGGACGCGAGTACATAGCAGTCGTCAAACATTTGCATTACAAAGATGTACAAATTCTCTGAGCTATGCCAATCATATATATGCGTGCTATATATAAGCATTATATATATATATGTGTGCATATGGCATGTATACAAATCTCATTGCTTTTCATTTTGGCATTTATACAAATTTACATATAAGTTTTTAGTTTCTTTTCTGTTTTTACTGTTTTCAGGGTGGGCGGGGCTGAAAGATTGTTTTGCTTCTTAGTGGTATTTGGGGGGTACGAAGGGAGGCTGCAGCAATTACTTGCTCACAGTTTGTGTGTTGTTTTGAGCAGCTGACATTTTAAGTACGTTGTTTCGAACTCAATGCATGTGACGTTAATTATATACAAAAGTATATAAGCTATATTTTATATATAAATGTAAATCATTCACAATACGACGCTTAACCACTAAAATGCACTTGACTTGACGCTGGCATACAAACGGCAATACAAACAACAACGGCTGACAACAACAAACACTATGGACATGCTGCTGATTGAGACTTAGACATAAGTTGTTGCATTGTCGTTAAGAGTCGTCGCATTGTTGCCATTTAGACGCAAGCGCAGCGACTCCTCCTGCTGCTGGGCCAGCGACTGCGTCAGCTCCTGCGCCTGACTCTTCTCGTACTCGATGATGCGCTCGCGCAGCAGAAAGTTTTCGCGCTTGATGCGCTTCAGCAGGCGGGCCGACACATCGGGCACAGCCCAACGCAAAATGCCCTGCAGCATGCCTATGATATTCTGCAAAAGAATTGAATAACAAATTACAGCATGGCAACGATATCAATGTGACCTGACCGAGGGAACGTTACTTGATAGATGACAATGAAGGCCAGGCGGGCCGTCAGGATCTTCCAGTAAATCATGGGCCGCTTATAGGGTGGATTCTCCCAGGGATCATTGCGGAACTCAATATAGTGGCACAGCGTTACGTTGGCCTCGTTACTATAATCCAGCAGCGATTGCGTCTTATAGTCCTTGGTGTAAAATGTAGCCAGCGTAAAGTTCAGATAGCCATTCAGCTCGGGATCATCGTGGGTAGCTTTGTAAACGAGTTTCGGTATAAAGTTTGTGCTAAATGCAATTATCATGGCCTGTTCGAAATAGAGAATATATATAAATATTCATATATATATATATCTATAAATGATGGAGCATATAACGTACGCTAGAAGCGACCGAGATGTGCGTCACGACGGACATAATATTTTGCCAGACGCCAATGTTGTGGGCACGCATGCCCACGGGCCGTCGTATGAAGCGCAACATTTTGATGGCATCGAGACGCACCTCCACCACGTTATTAATCAGCGCCAATAGCGGCGCCAAAGGAAATGCTAAGCTAAACAATGTTATGAAGCCATATTGCACAACTGCAGAGGGAGAGAAAGAGAGAGAGAGAGAGAGAGAGAATGAGAGTAAGCGTGAGAGTGACTTGATAATTTGGTAGTCGAGCATACCCATCTCCAGATATTCGGCATATAATGAATTGTTTTCGACTGGCAGCAGATTGAAGTCTTCGGTAAACTGATTGATCGATGGCACTTTCTTCTCGTTGCGCCGCTTGAAGAAGTCGTAGCGCTGACTGAACTCCTTGAAGACGCGCATCAGATATGGTATCAGCATCTCGACAATCGCATTCACCGCCTGCTTGCCGACCATGATGATGACCAACTGCATGCAGAGCTCCATGAGGCAGCCACCCGGATTGCATTCCTCCTGGCGAAAGTTGAATATCCGATTGTATTTCGAGGGATAGCCGACGAACTTGCCCTTCAGGAACGCTATATAGAATAGCGATGAATAATAGTTGACAAATTGGAACACATAGTTCTTGATGGTGAGGCTCTCATCGTATTCGATTTGGGTGCGACAGTATTCGTAATTGGTTAGGCTAATCGCCAGCTTGCTATAGACCAGATCCAGCACGGATATGACAATTAGGTCCAGGAAACCGGCCGTTATTGGCAATACCATTATCTTGTAGGTCATTGAGTTCTCGCTGCCAATGATCGAGCTGGAGGCTCGCTGTGCCATGCGATAAATGATGATTGCTGCCACGCCGATCACTGATATGCACATCTGCAAGCGAAGCGGCAAATACTTATATATTTATATATGTATAAATATTATTATATTCTTACAAACAACACCACGATGCTGTAGCTCGTAAAGTTGGGCAGAAACTTAAAGCTCCAAAAGGGCACGTCCGGATCAAAGCCATTTTTTGCGTCAGGCTGCTTGTCCTGCAGCTTCTTCGATTTGCTTATCTTGGCCAGATATTGGGGGCGCGGATGCTCCACGTGATGATTGAAACCGGTTAGGCCCCAGCGATGCACCAGACCCGCCGAATATCGCTTCCACAGCTCCAAATAGGCCACGGCCCAAATGGCCATCACAAAGGCGAACACCATCGTCATCTTGTTGTCAATCAAATAGTTGAACTGCGACGAAGTGCACGTCTCGTTTAGTAGCCAGAATTTGCAGCCACGATCGCACTGCGGACACATGATCGTTTCGTTGCCATTGCAGATGTCATAGCTGATCGGATCACTGCTCCACGTCACGAAGCCGTACAAGAAGAAGAATATGCCCAGTATGCTAATCGGTATTAGCATCTGCGTATAGAAGCCCAGCCAGGCATAGTAGAGCGCCACCTTGGC